>JABUQX010106507.1:30000-40000 GCA_015478945.1 Trachelipus rathkii | reverse complement strand
TATAAAAAAAAATATAAATATTTGTATTAGGGGTGGCGCCAATTTTTGCTTCAGGCTAAACCCAATTTTCACCCCCCCTAAAAATGGACATAAAATTCGGAGTTTTCAGCCGATTTTGACCCTTTAAACACCAAACTGTAACTTTTCTGACGTCAGTAGTATTGCAGGAGTTTGAGCTCCTACAGCTTTTTCTCAAAAAGTATAAGAGCTATCGGTCTGAAACTTGGAATATACTGTATATATGGGATAAGGACGAATTGTAATTTTCAAGTCTGTAGGATGTATATAGGGGGTCACCCCGAGGGTGGACGCCGATATTGCGTTTAAGCTGCTGGCTTTAACCCGAGATTGAGTTAGGCCTAACGGCTAATCATCGAACCAGGTGTTCGATGCGCGTGAGAGAGAGAGCGAGCGAGCGCGCGCGCGCGTGCGTGCACATACACCCAATGTTATTATTATTATTATTACGTCGAAGATTCGATTTCCGAAGGAAATCGAATCTGAGTCGAAAAACGATCCCTGTAAGGGATCGTTTTTTACGCACTCCGACGTTGCGTTCCGCCGTGGCCGCGCCTTCGCATCCGGTTCCGACTCCGACGTTGAGAGCCAGCCTGCCTCCGACTCCGAACTTATCGTATCGTGCTAAAATTTGGAGGATGGTTAGATGATGAGGTAACCTCAGTGTATACGAAGTTACGCCTGCGTGGGTCCCCCGAAGGGGGGGCCCCCCTTCAAACATTAAATATTGACGTAGAAAGCTGAAATTTGGTGAGAGGATTCAGAGTTGAAGTTTCTAGAAAGACTTGGTATTGGAATTCAAGGAGTTGGCTCCGGCACCGGTGCTGGAGCCACTGCGGTGCTGAGTTAATAAACAGTCGTATAACAACAATGTTGGTGTCTTTATAAGGGTTATCGAGGTCATAGATCTCGAATATGATGGTTATAAGTCCGTATGGGGTGTCTAGGACCCCCCCATTGGGGGTCCCGACTGAAAAAAAAGAGCACAGAGTGCAAAACAGAGACCGAAGAAGGATGAAAGATGAATGAGGAAGGAAGAAGAATGAGGAAGGTGGAAGAAGAATGAGGAAGGAGGAGTAGAAGGGGACAGCTGCACCGGTGCTGGCTCCGGTGCGGTGCCGAGTTATTAAATATTTGTGTAATGATACAATGTTGGTGTCCTTATATATGTTATTGGGTCTGTAGATTTCGAAAATAATGGTTTCAGAACCATCAAGAAATAAAAAATAAATAAATAAATAAATAAATAAATAAAATTTCTTATTCTTTTTATGTTTATAACTTACAAATTTACGTTTTTACATACCCTAAAGCAGTAAATCACTAAATCAAACCACCATCCAACCTCCCTCCTGACCATCTATGATCTATTGATCTATTGATTAAGGTCAAATTTTTACTAAAATTGTAACGTTTTACATACCCTAAAGCAGTAAATCACTAAATCAAACACCATCCATCTACCTTCCGGCCACCCTCCTGACCAGGTGTGATCTATTGATCTATTGATTCAAGTCACATTTTGAGTATCATTTTGGATAAACATAACATAAATTCAAGTTCTTTATACAAAGATCAATCAATATATGTCAACGTAACAAAGTTTTCACATTAATAAAGCTAACATAGCATCATCTAAACAAAGAAAATAATGCCCAAAGACAAACATAACACATCTTAAGCAGGAATAAACTGTTAACATTAACAAAGTTCCACACTTAACACCAGTAAAGCAACTAACATGGTATGCAAAACGTAACCTAATCTTACTTTTTCAAGCATAACTCTAACATATTAACGTTAATCTTACACTAACATAGTAACATTTAGCAAAAATTTATCACAACATTGGTTAATTATCATACAGACCAGCGAAAGTATGCTAACATAATAAAGTTTTCACATTAATAAAGCTAACATAGCATCATCTAAACTAAGAAAATAATGCCCAAAGACAAACATAACACATCTTAAGCAGGAATAAACTGTTAACATTAACAAAGTTCCACACTTAACACCAGTAAAGCAACTAACATGGTATGCAAAACGTAACCTAATCTTACTTTTTCAAGCATAACTCTAACATATTAACGTTAATCTTACACTAACATAGTAACATTTAGCAAAAATTTATCACAACACTGGTTAATTATCATACAGACCAGCGAAAGTATGCTAACATAACAAAGTTTCCACATTAATAAAGCTAACATAGCATCAACTGAACTAAGAAAATAATGCACAAAGACAAACCTAGCACATCTTAAGCAGGAATAAACTGTTAACATTAACAAAGTTCCATACTTAACACCAGTAAAGCAACTAACATGGTATGCAAAACGTAACTTATTCTTACTTTTCAAGCATAACTCTAACATATTAACGTTAATCTTACACTAACTCAGTAACATTTAACTAAAATTTCTCACAACATTGGTTAATTATCATACAGAGCAGCGAAAGTAGCTAACGTAACAACGTTTCCACATCAATAAAGCTAACATAGCGTAACATGAACTAAAAAAATAATGACAAAGACAAACCTATCACAACTTACACACAAATAAACTGTGCATTAACAAAGTTCCACACTCAAAACCAGTAAAGCAACTAACATGGTATGCAAAACGTAACCTAATCTTACTTTTTCAAGCATAACTCTAACATATTAACGTTAATCTTACACTGACACAGTAACATTTAACTAAAATTTCTCACAACATTGGTTAATTATACTGATCAACGAATATACTCTAACATAACAATGTCTTCACATTAATAAAGCTAACATAGCATCATATGAACTAGGAAAATAATGTACAACGACAAACCTAACACATCTTACGCCATAATAAACTGTTAACATTAACAAAGTTCCACACTTAATATCAGTAAAGTAACTAACTTTACATACAAAACGTAACCTGTTCATACTTTTTTCCAAGCATATCTCTAGCATATTAACGTTAATCTTACATTGACACAGTAACATTTATCAAAAAAATGTGTCATAACCACACCTAGCCCTCATAATACCTAACGAGTAAAGACGAATAAAGTAAAGTTTTTAGGCTTATCTCTTTTTTAGACTCCACCTCCTTTCAGAAAATACCAACTCTAAACATGAAAAATGATTTTATGCTTTAACCATTTGCATAAAGTGATGCAATACTTATTATATTTGACCCTCTGGCAGGATATACTAGCAATGTAGCAGTCGCCATTCGGTTTACGATTTAATATAAATGACACTTCGTTGGGAATAACGAAACTCCTCGTGAAGATATCAACAACAAGCGTAGAGATGCGAGGAGATGTCATCGTATCAACACTGAGAAAAACTATCCTACTGAAGAAAATAGTGTATAAACATCCCTTAAATGTAATGAGATTCTTTCTTTCATCCCAATCAGAAGAAAGTAAACAAGAATACGACGTACGAATGAACCATATCAGTTCAAAAGGGTATATATTCTCGTTCGACAACAACAACAACAACAATAACATAGTACAAAGATAAGTTCTTTGGATACTAACCAATGAATATATGCTAACGTAACATTGTTTTCACATTAATAAAGCTAACATAGCATTACCAGAGCTAAGAAAATAATGTACAACGACGAATCTAACACAACTTAAGCACGAATAAACTGTTAACATTAACAAAGTTCCACACTTAACACCTGTAAAGTAACTGACATTGTATACAAAACGTAACCTATTCATACTTTTACCAAACATATCTCCAACATATTAACGTTAATTTTACATTGACACAGTAATATTTAGCAAGAATTTATCATAACCTTGTTTAATTATCATACAGAGCAGTGAAAGTATGCTAACGTAACAAAGTTTCCACATTAATAAAGCTAACATAACATAACCTGAACTAAGAATATAATGTACAATGACAAACCCAACACACCATATGCATGAATAAACCACTAACATTAACAAACTTTCGCACTTAACATCCCTCATGTCACTAACATAGCGCACCGAATCGTAACCTATTCATACTTTTTCAAACATATCTCTGACATATCAATGTTAATTTTACATTAACCTCGTAATATTTAACAAAAGTTTAGCATAAACATGTCTAATAATCATACTGACAAAGAATATAATGCTGACGTAACAAATGTTTTACATCAACTTCGTAACATTTAACAAAAAATTCATCATAACCTCGTCTAAATATCATCCTCCGAAGGAGGGGTAAGGCCTCAGCCCTTCGGGCTGAGGCCCAAAGCCCGCTTACACCCCTTCGGGGTGATCCCCCCTCGCAGGATTCACACCCTTTCAAGGGGACGCATCCCCCTGGGTTTTCTCTCGGAAGGTAATGTGTTGTTTTAGATACTCTTGGTTAATGAAAACTGTTTATTCGTAAGCTAGTACGTTATGTTAAATATTACTATGACAATGTAGAAATAACACTGATTTGTTAGAGAAATGATGAGTTTTTGTAAGATATTACTGTGTTAACTGACGATGATGTGTTAGAAACGTGAACCTAGGTTAAGTTTTTGTTGAATAATGTTAGGTTTGCCCTAGACTTTTGCTAATGTCTACGTTTATTCATAGGTCAAATGATGTTATACTCGAAACGAGTGACACTTTGTTGAAGATAGTGTCAATTCATAGTTCAAGATGGTGGCATCTTTTATAGATTGGTCACTTTGTTAAGGGATTTTGTTAGATAATACGGCTTTACCTGTTGCTAATATGCTCGAAAAGTGGAACATATCGAGTATTGTATGATCTGTTAGCTAGTTTACCTTGATCAGTAGGGAATTTTTTCAGGATGTTAGCTGATTATTCATACGCTAGGTATGTTAGGTTTGCATTTGTACATTATATTCCTAGTCGCGGTTATGATTTGTTAGCTTTATTGATGCTAAAACTTTGTTGGTTAAGCATATATTCGTAGGTTAGTATATAAAGAACATATTTTTATGTTATGTTTGTCCAAAATGATACTTGAAATATGACTTGAATCAATAGCTCAATAGATCACAGGTGGGTGGGACGGATAGGGGACTGCAGGGATGGGTGGTTTGATTACGGTTACTGATTACGCTTTAAAATCAAGTAAATTATTACGTTTACTGTGATATTTTACTCAAAAGAACTTATTTTATGTTGTATTGGATAATTTTGTTATTTTGTTATGTTGGATTTAAAAAACTTGTTATGTTGCGATTATTCGCTGAGGGATTATGATATTTAGACGATGTTATGATGAATTTTTTGTTAAATGTTACGAAGTTGATGTAAAACATTTGTTACGTCAGCATTATATTCTTTGTCAGTATGATGATTAGACAGGTTTATGCTAAACTTTTGTTAAATATTACGATGTTAATGTAAAATTAACATTGATATGTCAGAGATATGCTTGAAAAAGTGTGAAATAGGTTACGTTTTGTACGCTGTGCTACGTACTTTACTGCTGTTAAGTATGGAACTTTGTTAATGTTAGTTGTTTATTCATGCGTAAGGTGTGTTAGGTTTATCGTTGTACATTATATTCTTAGTTCAGGTTATGTTATGTTGGCTTTATTGATGTGGAAACTTTTCGTTAGCATACTTTCACTGCTCTGTATGATAATTAAACAATGTTATGATAAATTCTTGCTAAATATTACTGTGTCAATGTAAAATTAACGTTAATATGATGGAGATATGTTTGGTAAAAGTATGAATAGGTTACGTTTTGTATGCAATGTCAGTTACTTTACAGGTGTTAAGTGTGGAACTTTGTTAATGTTAACAGTTTATTCGTGCTTAAGTTGTGTTAGATTCGTCGTTGTACATTATTTTCTTAGCTCTGGTAATGCATGTTAGCTCTATTAATGTGAAAACAATGTTACGTTAGCATATATTCATTTATCAGTATGATAATTAGACATTGTGCTTATGTTATTTGTGGTTGTTGTTGTCGAACGAGAATATATACCCTTTTGAACTGATATGGTTTCATTCGTACGTCGTATTCTTGTTTACTTTCTTCTGATTAGTTAAGAAAGAATCTCATTACATTTAAGGGATGTTTATACACTATTTTCTTCGGTAGGATAGGTTTTTCTCAGTGTTGATACGATGACATCTCGCCGCATCTCTACGCTTGTTGATTTGATATCTTCACGAGGAGTTTCGTTATTCCCAACGAAGTGTCATTTATATTAAATCGTAAACCGAATGGCGACTGCTACATTGCTAGTATATCCTGCCAGAGGGTCAAATATAATAAGTATTGCATCACTTTATGCAAATGGTTAAAGCATAAAATCATTTTTCATGTTTAGAGTTGGTATTTTCTGAAAAGAGGCGGAGTCTAAAAAGAGATAAGCCTAAAAACTTTACTTTATTTATTCGTCTTTACTCGTTAGGTATTATGATGGTTAGGTATGGTTATGACACATTTTTTTTTTGATAAATGTTACTGTGTCAATGTAAGATTAACGTTAATATGCTAGAGATATGCTTGGAAAAAGTATGAACAGGGTTCCGTTTTGTATGTAAAGTTAGTTACTTTACTGATATTACGTGTGGAACTTTGTTAATGTTAACAGTTTTATTCGTGGGTAAGATGTGTTAGGTTTGTCGTTGTACATTATTTTCTAAGTTTCTTATGATGCTATGTTAGCTTTATTAATGTGAAGACATTGTATGTTAGAGTATATTCGTTGATCAAACATAATTAGCCAATGTTGCTTGAGAAATTTTGGTTAAAGTTACTGTGTCAGTGGAATAACACATTAATATGTTAGAGTTATGCTTGAAAAAGTAAGATTAGGTTACGTTTTGCATACCATGTTAGTTGCTTTACTGGTTTTGAGTGTGGAACTTTGTTAATGTTAACAGTTTATTTGTGTGTGTAAGTTGTGATAGGTTTGTCTTTGTGCATTATTTTCTTAGTTCATGTTACGCTATGTTAGCTTTATTGATGTGGAAACTTTGTTACGTTAGCATACTTTCGCTGCTCTGTATGATAATTAACCAATGTTGTGAGAAATTTTAGTTAAATGTTACTGTGTTAGTGTAAGATTAACGTTAATATGTTAGAGTTATGCTTGAAAAAAGTAAGAATAAGTTACGTTTTGCATACCATGTTAGTTGCTTTACTGGTGTTAAGTATGGAACTTTGTTAATGTTAACAGTTTATTCCTGCTTAAGATGTGCTAGGTTTGTCTTTGTGCATTATTTTCTTAGTTCAGTTGATGCTATGTTAGCTTTATTAATGTGGAAACTTTGTTATGTTAGCATACTTTCGCTGGTCTGTATGATAATTAACCAGTGTTGTGATAAATTTTTGCTAAATGTTACTATGTTAGTGTAAGATTAACGTTAATATGTTAGAGTTATGCTAGAAAAAGTAAGATTAGGTTACGTTTTGCATACCATGTTAGTTGCTTTACTGGTGTTAAGTGTGGAACTTTGTTAATGTTAACAGTTTATTCCTGCTTAAGATGTTATGTTTGTCTTTGGGCATTATTTCTTAGTTTAGATGATGCTATGTTAGCTTTATTAATGTGAAAACTTTATTATGTTAGCATACTTTCGCTGGTCTGTATGATAATTAATCAATGTTGTGATAAATTTTTGCTAAATGTTACTATGTTAGTGTAAGATTAACGTTAATATGTTAGAGTTATGCTTGAAAAAGTAAGATTAGGTTACGTTTTGCATACCATGTTAGTTGCTTTACTGGTGTTAAGTGTGGAACTTTGTTAATGTTAACAGTTTATTCCTGCTTAAGATGTGTTATGTTTGTCTTTGGGCATTATTTTCTTTGTTTAGATGATGCTATGTTAGCTTTATTAATGTGAAAACTTTGTTACGTTGACATATATTGATTGATCTTTGTATAAAGAACTTGAATTTATGTTATGTTTATCCAAAATGATACTCAAAATGTGACTTGAATCAATAGATCAATAGATCAATAGATCACATCTGGTCAGGAGGGTGGTTGGATGGTGGTTTGATTTAGTGATTTACTGCTTTAGGGTATGTAAAACGTTACAATTTTAGTAAAAATTTGACCTTAATCAATAGATCAATAGATCACAGATGGTCAGGAGGGAGGTTGGATGCTGGCTGGATGGTGGTTTGATTTAGTGATTTACTGCTTTAGGGTATGTAAAAACGTAAATTTGTAAGTTATAAACATAAAAAGAATAAGAAATTTTATTTATTTATTTATTTATTTATTTATTTTTATTTCTTGATGGTTCTGAAACCATTATTTTCGAAATCTACAGACCCAATAACATATATAAAGACACCAATATTGTATCATTACACAAATATTTAATAACTCGGCACCGCACCGGAGCCAGCACCGGTGCAGCTGTCCCCTTCTACTCCTCCTTCCTCATTCTTCTTCCACCTTCCTCATTCTTCTTCCTTCCTCATTCATCTTTCATCCTTCTTCGGTCTCTGTTTTGCATTCTGTGCTCTTTTTTTTTCAGTCGGGACCCCCCTAATGGCCTAGACACCCTATACGGACTTATAACCATCATATTCGAGATCTATGACATCCATAACCCTTATAAAGACACCAACATTGTTGTTATACGACTGTTTATTAACTAACGATGGCTCAGCACCGGTGCGGAGCTACTCAGCAGATTTAATACCAAGTCTTTCTGAAACTTAACTCTAAATCCTTTCACCAAATTTCAGCTCTACGTCAATATTTAATGTTTTAATGGGGGTCCTTTGGGGGACCCACGCAGGCGTAACTTCGTATACACTGAGGTTACCTCATCATCTAACCACCCTCCAAATTTTAGCACGATACGATAAGTTCGGAGACGGAGGCGGGCTGGCTCTCAACGTCGGAGTCGGAACCGGATGCGAAGGCGCGGCCACGGCGGAACGCAACGTCGGAGTGCGTAAAAAACGATCCCTTACAGGGATCGTTTTTCGACTCAGATTCGATTTCCTTCGGAAATCGAATCTTTCGATGTAATAATAATAATAATAATGTGCGTATTGTATATTGCACGCGCGTACTCAGTCGACTCTCTCTCTCACGCGCATCGAACACCTGGTTCGATGATTAGCCGTTAGGCCTAACTCAATCTCGGGTTTGGAAAGCCAAAAGGGCTTAAACGCGGGCGTAGCGGCTACGCTCTCGGGGGTGACCCCCCTCTATATACATCCTACAGACTTGAAAATTACACGGATTCGTCCTTATCCCATATATACAGTATATTCCAAGTTTCAGACCGATAGCTCTTATACTTTTTGAGAAAAAGCTGTAGGAGCTCAAACTCCTGCAATACTACTGACGTCTGAAAACGTTACGTTTTGGTGTTTAAAGGGTCAAAATCGGCTAAATACGAATTTTATGTCCATTTTTAGGGAGGTGAATACATGGTATACCAACTTACAGTTTTAATACAAATATGTATATTTTTTATAAATTACAACGCTTATTAGGCCTACTTATATTTTTCACTAGTCACAAAAGAAGCAAGTTCAAGTAACGAACGAAAGAAGTTAATGATTCATTGAACGGGCAACAGTCACTATCTTTTTTTTCTTCATCGAACCAATAAGAAATGAGAATACATCATAAGAAAAACATGTTAAACATTACTAAACGAGATAATAACCGTGTAAGAATAAATACATTTTGAGCCATTGAGAGGAGCGTTTAGGAAATTTTGGAAAAAAAAAAGTATATCTGTTATCGAAATCGAATCTAATGCAATTTAAAATCTGATAAGAAAATATTTTATAAACTCGTAAATTAAGTTAACGGTTAACGGATGTAGGGGAAAATTTTAACTCGTTAATAGTCCGTTACTTCTTTTCGAAATTAACGAAAGCGTTAAAAGTTAACGAAAAATTTAACGAGTTAATTAACGGATTAACGCTTTAACGCGTTAATGCCCACCTTTTGTATATATATATATATATATATATATATATATATATATATATATATATATATATA
>JABUQX010106507.1:17500-25000 GCA_015478945.1 Trachelipus rathkii | reverse complement strand
TATACCAATCCTTCCGTTAAAACTACATACGTTATTAGCTCTCGACACTCATGATACAGAAATTCCTTAATACACAGTTTAAAAGTAGTCACCAATTCAAACCCCATCCTCTGTAGTATCTTACTTTCTTATTGTTTTTAAAAGAAACACTTCCTGTTTCACTGTTAAATTCTTAAATAAAAATTCCCAAACAATTTAACCTTAACTCAAAAATCCTAATTGCTAAATATTTGAAATGTTTTTAAAAATTTCTTATGCGTATTTCAGTTTTTAACGCCTTTGAATTTGTTTCAAAAAATACGGTGCCTAATATATTTTTAAGACTTTACACTTTTAACACTTGCAAATAACTAGAACTGATTTCTCTGTATTGTTTAACTGAATGAACTTTGTTTTCTCTAACCTGACATAACAAATGATTAAATCTTTACTAGTTACTTTTTAAAGAAATATCCTTACACGAACCTGGGGAAAATAAAAACTTGAATAAGTCAAAGAGCTGAGATCTTTCACTATTATCAGACAATAATTTTGACAACTAGTTAACCAGTCCAATTATCACGATTATTTGACTCTTTTACAATTTTTAAACTTCAAACTGCACAGAAAAACCTTCAGTGTAACTCTTCAAAAAAAGCGGATATAGATCCTATATTGAAAAGAAACTTTAACTATTCCTTGGGATTCGGTTTTCGTTACAATATAATATATATATATATATATTTATATATTATATATATAATATATATATATAATATATATATATATATATATATATATATATAGTATATATATATAATATATATATTATATAATAATATAATATATATATATATATATATATATAATACTATATATATATAATATATATGAATATATATATATGCCAGATTCGACTGCTCATGAAGGCGGAAGAGGGAAACCAGAGGTGAGATAAAAAAGAAAAAGAACACAAGAAGGAATTATAAAATGAAATTAAACATCTGCAAGAATTATTCAAAAAGAAAATGATTTTGAGAAGAAATGTTTCCCAGTATTTAAATTAGAAACAACTACTTAAAAGTTTGATTTACTATTCAGAATTTTAATTTTTGAAAAATTTAAACATCAAATTATTTTCGTATCAAACCGAGTTGGAGGAGCTGTAAATATTTTGTAAACGTTCCTTTTAGTAACTTATAATTATGAAAATATCCTTTTTATATTAAGAAGAAACTTTAAAAGAAGAGATCAATAAATTGAAATCATTAAATTCTGGCAACAGTGAAGTTGGATTTCTCCAAAACGTCGAAACTTGAGAACAAAAATTTCTCCGTCTGATCGTGAGATTCTGAAGATAATGATAATAATGATAGTGGTAGTAGTGATAATAGTGATAGTGAAGATAATGATGATAATTTGTAAAAATATTGTGAATAATAATGAACAATACTGAAATATAGTTAATTGTGAAATATAGTGTACGGTATAGATTAATTTACTAATAATAATAATAATAATAATAATAATAATAATAATAATAATAATAATAATAATAATAATAATAATAATAATAATAATAATAATAATAATAATAATAATAATAATAATAATAATAATAATAACTATTAATAATTAAAACAACTATAATTCACACAAATTTAACTATATTTCACTATTGTTCATCACTATTCACAATATTTTATCCTAAATTATTATCAATAATATCACTATCACCATTATCACTACTACCACTATCATTATTATCATTATTTTCAGCACCTCACGATCAGACGGAGAAATTTTGTTCTCAAGTTTCGACGTTTTGGAGAAATCCAACTTCACTGTTGCCAGAATTTAACGATTTCAATTTATAGATTTCTTCTTTTAAATTTTCTTATTAATATAAAAATATCGTTTTCATAATTATAAGTTACTAAAAGGAACGTTTCCAAAATATTTACAGCTCCTCCACCTCAGTTTGATACAAAAATAATTTAATGTTTAAATTTTTCCAAAATTAAAATTCCGAATAGTAAATCAAACTTTTAAGTAGTTGTTCACAATTTAAATCCTGGCAAACATTTCTTCTCAAAAGCATTCTCTTCTGGAATAATTCTTGCAGATGTTTAATTTCATTCTAAGATTCCCTCTTGTGTTCCATCTTTTTTTTATCTCCCCTCTGGATTCCATGTCCACTCTCCATGACAGTCGAATCTCATATATATATATAATTAATTATACTATATATATACTATATTATTATATATATATATATAATATAAATAATATATAATAATATATATATATTATATATATCATTATATATATATATAATAAATATATATATTATATATTATATATATATATAATATAAATATATTATATAATTATAATATATATGGAATATTATATATATTATTGTTAAACGAAAAAACCGAATCCAAGGAATAGTTAAAGTTCTTTTCATATAGGGTCATTATATCGTCTTTTTTTGGAAAGAGTTACACTGGAAGCTGTTTCTGTGCAGTTTGTAAGTTTAAAAATTGTAAGAGTCAAATAATCGTGATAATTGGACTGATTAACTAGTTGTCAAAATTATTGTGGATTAATCACGTGAAAAGATCTCACTCTATTGACTTATTTCAGAGTTTTTATTTTCCCCAGTTTCGTGTTAAGGATATTTCTTTTAAAAAGTAACTAAGAAAAAGACTTTAATCAATTTATCTTTATAGCATATTTCAGAAGTTATATATAAAAAACACACACGAGTTACATCAATTTATCTCATAAAAAATATCAATTTCCACTATACGAGAAAGGAGGGGGAGATTTTAAATAAGTACTATCCACAAAATATATCACGGATAGAAGCATTACGAGTAATACATTAAACATCCTCCAAACTTTTTTTTATTTATGGCACACTACTTTAAAAAGACGTATGAAGAGGAATACTCAACAAGATACTGAATAAATATATTTGAGTAGGCACACACCGTATTTTATGAGTAGATCACACACAGTTCACTAATGAGAGCAGAGATTTAACACAAAACATAGATAGAGATGACGCATGACACAAAGTGTTTAAAATACCATATTATATTCACAATATTTAGCATATTTATCATGAGATTAAGTATAAAATTTTGCTTGGAGAAAAATATATATTATGATTACTTCACAAGAGTAAGCAAATCATAGGAAGTGATTATTCATTAAAAACTAAAAATATATAGGATGTATAGAGTAGAATGAAGTTATGGAAATGTGCACACATATAAATTATAATTACATACTGTGGAAATAGAATAGTATTAATGGAAAATCGTTGAGTCTAATATGTTAAAGATCAGAAGAACATATAACATTATGTAGAGTATATTAACGGAATTGATATATTGTCCAGCGATAATACTAGTGACCGAGAATTATGTTTGCATAACAACAGAATATAATATAATAAAACACTCAATACTATTTATAATCAAGTGATGTTCAATATTCACTCTTATAGCTATTGTAATAGTTTATATAGGTATGTGATAAACTCTATGTATGTTGTTAGTGTGTCTAAAGAATATTACCTATTACTGATAAACAATCGTACTAGTATCATATTAATAATGATGACTAGCCAAAGCTCATACCTAAATAAGTAATAACTGTTTTATATGTTAATGATCACCTAAATGTAAATAAGTGAATAATATAGTTCTGACTGTTGCACATAGTAAGTAAATTGTGTAGCCATCTATGATATCATTTTGTTGAGTGGTAACGGTTGTATAATCGTCGGCTAGTGATGACTGGCTCTAGAGATGTAGTAAACACTCCTGTATCGCAATTCAAGCAAGTAATGCTTAAGTAAGCGTATCTATTTATCGCCTACACCTAACTACTGCAGACTACGCCACTTAACCACGCATTTATGATGTGTCTAAGTTATAGGCAATACACAAGAATATATATAACTGAGATTTAAATGATGTATTTACTGCGAAAAGCTTGCACTCTTAGTAAAGCCTGATCACTAATTATTACTCCAATATTTAATTGTTATACACCTCTAATATTAAAATATATTATTATAACATTATAACTATGACACCTATAATAAAAGATATGCATCATATCTAATATTAGTCATTAGAAGATACATGATTTGTGAGCGAGCGTTAATGAGAGGTATGTGCTCTGTAGTCTAACCAGTCTAGATATATATTTGCGTAAATAGGATGTATGTGTTTTATTTATTAGTAGCAGTACTACTCACGTCTTATCAATATATATACTATTTTATATTGATACTCCTCATGAATAAATACTTATATCATATATATTGATCATGTTAGTTAATTATATAATCAGATGTATTCACTAACTTGATTCACTAAAAAACTTGAATAAGTCACTAAATATTATATCAAGAATATTTATCTTATCATCGCAAAACATGATAGTCTATACTAATTGAGCCTATTTAATTATTGGATTCAAAAAAGAGTGGTATTTATCTTTGGATCGTGCGCTTGAGCAAGCGAGAAATAGTAATTCCCAGAATGTTGTAAGTCATAGTATATATCCTGAACGAGCAGAAGGTTTATGGGTGAGATACCTCATAAATTTCACAACACACAGCGAAACGAGTTAAAATGCTTGCGCATCATAATATAAACTATGTCATGTCTAGTAGCATCTTGAAGAATGCATAGTGGACATGAGAATTCGTACCACTGTGACAGTTAAACATTAAGGATCAATTATAAATCACGTATTATCCCACTATACGTCTAGAGAATAAAGTATGGTACAGGACTAATCACGATACTAGAGACCCTACTCTAAAGAGACCTCTACTAAGAGGAAACAGACTTTTAAGACCACCTCGTAAATTATGCAAAATTCGCGTCTATGAAACGGATATATTACGAGATCATGTTGAGTCAGACAAGAGTGCTCACAAGAGCAGAAGATCACAAATTTACACGTGAGGGAAGATTAATAGATAACAACAACACAAACGCAAGTCAGGAATCACTACAAATACACAATATTCAACACACGTCACAATGTATAAGTTGGTTTGACTGAAATATCAAGCCATAATACACGACACAGGAGGAAGTTCACTCATCTATGCAAAACTGCATACAGTGAGTACGAACAGATAGAAATATCACACAGAGAGAAAGCTGACTCGTTCCCCTCTATAACTTCTAACAAATCATATATCCTCTGATGCACAAATTCACAAAGATTTTCCATTCTCATGAACTTCAATGAAAACTGAGGCATTGTTGTATATAGTGATTTTCACGCAGCAACACATCTGAATATATGCATTTATTATATGGTATGGTAAAATAATATTTGATATTATTATTAAATAGTTGAAAGTTGTAACTTATCTCACTAAATGAGTTTAAATATATATTAACTTTTACTTGCTATGTAAGATCATTATTACTCACATACAATGAATAAATGAAAATATTTAATTGAGTAAATCTTCAGTTTCCGGACATAACGCAATTTAAGAAATATATTATGGTATACCATAATGCTACAATATGTCAATAAAGTAATGAATTGTGTTGTACCTTACGGCAAGTTACCGTGAGTAGTAAATATCTTATACTACATATATATAATTATTTGATAGTAAATGACCAAGAAAGTTTGATGAACACTGAGTATATATTATGAGAAAAATTATACTTATATAAATATATGCTGTATAGGTAAGTATAAACACCAGTATAAGTGATCATGTAATAATAATATTCAATATATATAAGTGATATACTAATTATAAATAATTGTAATAATTAAGGATAAGAAATATTAAAATGAAGATATACCAGAGCAAGGCGCCAACGTTATATGTCGAGATAGTACATGAGAAGGTACAGGAGATAAGACTAGTAGGAGCGTTAAGAGAAAGTTTAGTGTAATATAGAAGAGTGTACTGATAAACGTGGAGTATATGCAATCGATGAAAGAGTCACACAAGTGCGTATTATAAAGATATATTAATTATTTTTATTGTATAGATAATATGGTTGTTTTCAAAGATAAGGAATAATTACTTCAGAGCGCATGCTTTGCCGCTGTGTGACCTTTTGTCTTTTCTAAAAGGATTTTTCTAACTTTGAAACTTTTAAATTATATATTTGTTATGTGTTTTATTATGTAAACAACGCAAATCTGGCGAGACCCACAAGAGCTCATACCCGACGAAAATAGCAGAGTCGGGTTCTCTCGGCCTGCCAGGAGAACGAACGAGAGAAAATAGGCGACTATAAGTGACACACGCGCACCTGTGAGATAGAAGAGATCCGAGTAACCCCCCTCTACTATATGAGAGCAATCTGGTGATGGTCCTCAGTGCGTTGTCCTCCGCCCCGTCCTCTCTTAACTGGGAGTATGGAGAAACGTGCCACCCACTGGAATCACCCCGCTACGGCTCGAGGCCCCAACATCACTAGCCACTGATCAAATTAAAATCCGAAAAAGGGTGGTCGTGCGCTATATATAAAAGTATTTACCCACGCCAAGTGAGAGGTGAGGATCAGCAAACCGTGACGGGAATGAACGAAGCGAGCGAGGCCGCAGTTAAGGAGAGAACCGGAGCGTTCCAATTGAGCCACTCTCTTTACGGTGAGAAGTCGAGTGCTCGTGAAGGAATCTCCAACCGGCGACACCCATACACATACCATAAGTACCAGGGGTTAACACGGTAAGACGCCACTCCGTAGGTCCCCAGGAACAATTTAGCCTAGCGACCCTCGTGTCGCGCGGAAGCCGAGAGACCCGACTCCTGATATATATCTAAAAAAATAAAAAAGCAAGTAGTCATTAGGATATACACCGGTATTTCAGATGACCTATTTTCACCAAAAAAAAATAAGAGAAAAGATAAATATAAACGTAGTGCAACCGATATAAAGTTAATATGCGGCACAGAATAATCTAAATAAAGTTACTACGACAAAGCAATGCGTCATCTGGAATAGATATAATGATATAAAAAGTTAAATTAAATATTTTTTTTTTTTTTATTTAAAATAACAATTATTTACATGATTATTCATATCAATATATATATATATAGTAAACTATTATTTTGATTTTTAGTTATTATTTCAAACTTTCTATAAGTTTTTCCTTTCCTTTATATGGTAAACCTTCACCGTATATAATATATATATATATTAATAATATATATATATATATATATAAGATTATATATATATATATATATATATTAGATAATATATATATAATATATATATATATATACTTATAATTTTAAATACAGCATATAACTATATATAATAACTATAATATATATAAATATATATAATTATAATATAATATATAATTATTATATTATATTATATATATATATAAATAATATTATAATTATATATATATAATTAATATATTATTAATTAATTAGTCAATCAGGTTGAGGCTATAAGGATTTAAATTATTTTAAAACTATAAAATTGT
>JABUQX010106507.1:0-12500 GCA_015478945.1 Trachelipus rathkii | reverse complement strand
CCCTACATCCGTTAACCGTTACTAATTTACGAGTTTATAAAAAATTTTCTTATCAGATTTTAAATGGTATTAGATTCGATTTCGATAACAGATATACTTTTTTTTCAAAATTTCCTAAACGCTCCTCTCAATGGCTCAAAATGTTTTTATTCTTACACGATTATCATCTCGTTTAGTAATGTTTAATATGTTTTTCTTATGATGTATTCTCATTTCTTATTGGTTCGATGAAGAAAAAAAAGATTAGTGACTGTTGCCCATTCAATAAATCACCAAACTCTTTTGGCTTTCGCGACTTGAAACTTGCTTCTTTTGTACTATTGAAAAAAAAGAGAAGTAGGCATAATAAGCGTTGTTAATTTATAAAAAAAATATAAATATTGTATTAACCCAAATTTTTGCTTCAGGCTAAACCCAATATTCACCCTCCCTAAAAATGGACATAAAATTCGGAGTTTTCAGCCGATTTTGACCCTTTAAACACCAAACTGTAACTTTTCTGACGTCAGTAGTATTGCAGGAGTTTGAGCTCCTACAGCTTTTTCTCAAAAAGTATAAGAGCTATCGGTCTGAAACTTGGAATATACTGTATATATGGGATAAGGACGAATCCGCGTGTAATTTCAAGTCTGTAGGATGAATGAGAGGGGTCACCCCCGAGGGTGGACGCCGATATGCGTTTAAGCCCTTTTGGCTTTCCAAACCCGAGATTGAGTTAGGCCTAACGGCTAATCATCGAACCAGGTGTTCGATGCGCGTGAGAGAGAGAGAGCGATCGAGCGCGCGCGCGCGCGTGCACATACACATACACATTATTATTATTATTATTACGTCGAAGATTCGATTTCCGAAGGAAATCGAATCTGAGTCGAAAAACGATCCCTGTAAGGGATCGTTTTTTTACGCACTCCGACGTTGCGTTCCGCCGTGGCCGCGCCTTCGCATCCGGTTCCGACTCCGACGTTGAAAGCCAGCCCGCCTCCGTCTCCGAACTTATCGTATCGTGCTAAAATTTGGAGGGTGGTTAGATGATGAGGTAACCTCAGTGTATACGAAGTTACGCCTGCGTGGGTCCCCCCGAAGGGGGACCCACCCCCCTTCAAACATTAAATATTGACGTAGAAAGCTGAAATTTGGTGAAAGGATTTAGAGTTAAGTTTCTAGAAAGACTTGGTATTGGAATTCAAGGAGTTAGCTCCGGCACCGGTGCTGGAGCCACTGCGGTGCTTAGTTAATAAACAGTCGTATAACAACAATGTTGGTGTCTTTATAAGGGTTATGGATGTCATAGATCTCGAATATGATGGTTATAAGTCCGTATGGGGTGTCTAGGACCCCCTCATTAGGGGGGTCTCGACTGAAAAAAAGAGCACAGAGTGCAAAACAGAGACCGAAGAAGGATGAAAGATGAATGAGGAAGGAAGAAGAATGAGGAAGGTGGAAGAAGAATGAGGAAGGAGGAGTAGAAGGGGACAGCTGCACCGATGCTGCTCCGGGTGCGGTGCCGAGTGTATTAAATATTTGTGTAATGATACAATGTTGGTGTCCTTATATATGTTATTGGGTCTGTAGATTTCGAAAATAATGGTTTCAGAACCATCAAGAAATAAAAAATAAATAAATAAATAAATAAATAAATAAAATTTCTTATTCTTTTTATGTTTATAACTTACAAATTTACGTTTTTACATACCCTAAAGCAGTAAATCACTAAATCAAAACCACCACCAGCCGCCCCACCTCCCACCATCCTGTGATCTATTGATCTATGAATTAAGTCAAATTTTTACTAAAATTGAACGTTTTACATACCCTAAAAGCAGTAAATCACTAAATCAAACACCATCCATCTACCTTCCGGCCACCCTCCTGACCAGATTTGATCTATTGATCTATTGATCTATTGATTCAAGTCACATTTCGAGTATCATTTTGGATAAACATAACATAAAATCAAGTTCTTTATACAAAGATCAATCAATATATGTCAACGTAACAAAGTTTTCACATTAATAAAGCTAACATAGCATCATCTAAACAAAGAAAATAATGCCCAAAGACAAGCATAACAACATCTTAAGCAGGAATAAACTGTTAAACATAACAAAAATTCCACACTAACACCAGTAAAAGCAAACTAACATGGATGCAAAACGTAAACCTAATCTTACTTTTCAAGCATAACCTAACATATAAACGTTAATCTTACACTAACACAGTAACATTTAGAAAAATTTATCACAACATTGGTTAATCATCATACAGACCAGCGAAAGTATTGCTAACATATAAATTTCACATTAATAAAAGCTAACATAGCATCAACTAAACTAAGAAAATAATGCCCAAAGACAAACATAACACATCTTAAGCAGCGAAAAAACTGTTAAACATTAACAAAGTTTCCACAACTTAACACCAGTAAAGCAACTACATTGGTATGCAAAAACGTTAACCTAATGCTTACTTTTCAAAGCATAACTCAACATAATTAACGTTAATTCTTACACTAACATCAGTAACATTTAGCCAAAAATTTATCACAACACTGGTTATTTATCATACAGACCAGCGAAAGTATGCTAACATAACAAAGTTTCCACATTAATAAACTAACCATAGCATCAACTGAACTAGGAAAATAATGCACAAAGACAACCTAGCACATCTTAAGCAGGAATAAACTGTTAACATTAACAAAGTTCCATACTTAACACCAGTAAAGCAACTAAACATGGGTATGCAAAACGTTAACTTATTCTTATTTTCAAGCATAATTCAACATATCTAACGTTAATCTTACACTAACTCAGTAACATTTAACTAAAATTTCTCACAACATTTGTTAATTATCATACAGAGCAGGGAAAGTATGCTAACGTATATGCTAACGTAACAATGTTTCCACATCAATAAAGGCTAACATGCGTTAACAGACTAAGAAAATAGCACAAAAGACCAAACCTGATCACAACTACACACACAAATAAACTGTTAACATTAACAAAGTTCCACACTCAAAACCCATAAAGGCAACTAACATGGTATGCAAAACGTAACCTAATCTTACTTTTTTCAAGCATAACTCTAACATATTAACGTTAATCTTACACTGACACAGTAACATTTAAATCTAAAATTTCTCACAACATTGGTTATTTTATACTGATCAACGAATATACTCTAACATTATAAAAGTTTTCACATAATTAAAGCTAACATAGCATCATATGACTAGGAAAATAATGTACAACGACAAACCTAACACATCTTACGCCATAATAAACTGTTAACATTAACAAAGTTCCACACTTAATATCAGTAAAGTAACTAACTTTACATACAAAACGTAACCTGTTCATACTTTTTCCAAGCATATCTCTAGCATATTAACGTTAATCTTACATTGACACAGTAACATTTATCAAAAAATGTATCATAACCTTGACCGATTATCATACAGACCAACGAATATATGCAAACGTAACAAAGTTTTTTACATTATCATTCAGACCAACGAATCGTTTCAGAAAATACCAACTCTAAACATGAAAAATGATTTTATGCTTTAACCATTTGCATAAAGTGATGCAATACTTATTATATTTGACCCTCTGGCAGGATATACTAGCAATGTAGCAGTCGCCATTCGGTTTACGATTTAATATAAATGACACTTCGTTGGGAATAACGAAACTCCTCGTGAAGATATCAACAACAAGCGTAGAGATGCGGGGAGATGTCATCGTATCAACACTGAGAAAAACTATCCTACTGAAGAAAATAGTGTATAAACATCCCTTAAATGTAATGAGATTCTTTCTTTCATCCAATCAATCAGAAGAAAGTAAACAAGAATACGACGTACGAATGAACCATATCAGTTCAAAAGGGTATATATTCTCCTTAGGACAACAACAACAACAACCAACAACAAATAACATAGTACAAAAGATGTTAAGTGTCTAAACATCATACTGACAACAATTATATTGCTAACGTAACAATTGTTTTCACATTAATAAAGCTAACAGAGCATTACCAGAGCTAAGAAAATAATGTACAAACGACTAATCTAACACAACTTAAGCACGAATAAACTGTTACATTAACAAAGTTCCACACTTAACACCTGTAAAGTAACTGACATTGCACTACAAAACGTAACCTATTCATACTTTTACCAAACATATCTCCAAAGCATATTAACGTTAATTACCATGACACAGTAATATTAGCAAGAATTTATCATTAACTTTGTTTTAATTTCATACAGAGACAGTGAAAGTTGCTAACGTAACAAAATTTCCACATTAATAAAGCTAACAAACATAACCTTAACTAAGAATATAATGTACAATGACAAACCCAACACTCCATATGCCGAATAAAACCACTAACATTAACAAACTTTCGTACTTAACAACAGTAAAGTACATAACACTTCGTCCAAAAACGTAAACCTATTCACACTTTTTCAAGTCATATCTCTGACATATCAATGTTAATTTTAATTAACATCGTAATATTTAACAAAAGTTTAGCATAAACCTGTCTAATAAATCATACTGGACAAAGAATATAATGCTGAGCGCTAACAAATGTTTTACACGCTTCGTAACATTGTAAACAAAAATTCATCAGTAAACCTCGTCTATAATATCATCCTCCGAAGGAGGGGTAAGCCCTCAGCCCTCGGGCTGAAGCCCAAAGCCCGCTTACACCCCTTCGGGTGATCCCCCCTCGCAGGGATTCACACCCTTTCAAGGAGCGCATCCCCCTGGGTTTCCTCTCGGAAGGTAATGTGTTGTTTTAGATACTCTTGGTTAATGAAAACTGTTTATTCGTAAGCTAAGTACGTTATGTTAAATATTACTATGACAATGTGGAAATAACACTGATTTGTTAGAGAAATGATGAGTTTTTGTAAGATATTACTGTGTAAACTGACGATGATGTGTTAGAAACGTGAACCTAGGTTAAGTTTTTGTTGAATAATGTTAGTTTTGCCATAGACTTTTGCTAATATCTACGTTTATTCATAGTTCAAATGATTTTATACTCAAAACGAGTGACACTTTGATGAAGATAGGGTCAATTCAAGTTCAAGATGGTGGCATCTTTGATAGATTTGGTCACTTTGTTAAGGGATTTGTTAGATAATACTGCTTTACCTGTTTGCTAATATGTGCTCGAAAAAGTGGGAACATATCGAGTATTGTATGATCTGTTAGCTAGTTACCTTGATCAGTAGGGAATTTTTCAGGATGTTAGCTACATTATTCATACGCTAGGTATGTTAGGTTTGCAATTTATGTACATTATATAAATAGTCGTGGTTAGATTTGTTAGCTGTTATTGATGCTAAAAATTTGTTTGTCAATGCATATATTCGTAGGTTAGTATATAAAGAAACAATCATAATGTTATGTTTGTCCAAAATGATACATGAAATATGACTTGAATCAATGCCAATGATCACAGGCGGTCGGCACGGGTAGGGGACTTTCAGGGATTGGGTGTTTGATTTTACTGGATTTACGCATTTTACTGCTTTAAAATCAGTAAATTATTACGTTTTACTGTGACAATTTACTCAAAGAACTTATTTTTATGTTATGTTAGGATAAAATTTTGTTATTCTTTTTGTTATGTTTGGTTAAAACTTTGTTATGTTTGCGCATTATTCGCTGGGGAATTATGATATTTAGGACGAGGTTATTGATGAATTTTTTGTTTAAATGTTTACGGAAGCTGGTGTTACAAACATTTTGTTACGTCGGCATGTATATTCTTTGTCAAGTATGATTATTAGACAGGTTTATGCTAAACTTTGTTGTTAAATATTACGATTTTAATGGTAAAATTTAACATTGATTATGTCAGAGATATGCTGAAAAAGTGTTTGAATAGTTTACGTATTTGACCGAAGTGTTATGTACTTTACTGTTGTTAAGTGCGAAAGTTTGTTAAATGTTAGTGTTATTCCGTGCATAGGTGTGTTGGCGTTTGTCATTGTACCATTATATCTTAGTTCAGGTATGTTTTATGTTAGCTTATTAATGTGCGAAACTTTGTTACGTTAGCCATAACTTTCACTGCTCTGTATGATAATTAAACAAAAGTTATGATAAATTCTTGCTAAAAATTACTGTGTCAATGTAAAAATTAACGTTAATATGTTGGAGATATGTTTGGTAAAAGTATGAATAGGTTCGTTTTGTATGAAATGTCAGTTACTTTACAGGTGTTAAGTGTGGAACTTTGGTTAATGTTAACAGTTTATTCGTGCTAAAAGTTGTGTTAGATTCGGTCGTTGTACATATTTTCTTTAGCTCTGTAACGCTATGTTAGCTTATTAATGTGAAAACAATGTTACGTTAGGATATATTCATTGCTTTATTATCCAAAGAACTTATCTTGTATTGTGGGGAAGCAAATTCTGAATCTACACTAAAAATATAGCCTTGGAAACAAAATAAATAATTTAAAAAAAATTACAATGTTATAGCAGTCGTTTAAATATAAAAAATCTAATTCAAGAATTCTATCTGAGATCCTATCTTAAAGACAAATGAATGCAAAATAGATAACGTTGCGGACTAACAACTATTTAGTATTAAAAAATAAATAAAGCACCCAAAAGACAGAGAAAGCGTAAAATTAGTGGGTACGGATCAAAATCGAACTAATACCACAATACAATTCAAACAATTCACATACCCATGTTAAACTAATACTAACAACAGTTCACTAGTAAAATCTCAATATAATTGAATAATTTTTATCAAAATTCACAAATACAATATTAAGATCTTATGACATTACTACTATGACATAATAAAATAGATCGTTCACTCTCGAATCATCCTAATTAATTTGTATACTTATTTTATTACACAATCTTATGAACTGAATTAAATTTGAACTAATTAATAATAATAATATAATTTATCAATAACTTTGTCTGTAACATACATGAATAAAAATTAATTAGAATTATTACTTGTTTAACTGATAATACAACAAGGTAGTTGTGTTTAATATCTGTAGTCATGTACCAAGATTTTGTATCAGTACAAACAACACACCCAACGCACAAAAAAAATTAAATAGGTATATAATACCAATCTTCAAAATTCAATGGTCTTCTTCACACTAATAAAATTAACATAAATCTCTAAGCAATAAAATCAAACTCATTTATTAATGGAATACTCTACCAGTTATGATCAAAACAAACTGCAGGATCCAATGCATATTTTGTAGTCCACTTAAGTTCTTAAATGTGTCTTTTCTGTCCGAATCCCACACTAATGCAAGATACTTAACCAAGGAGCTGTGGAAGAAAATTCAATCAAAAATAAATAACATAAAGGTTAAACCATTTACTATCTAAGTTGTTAGAGATACTTATTGGCGGTTGATGATTACCTTCTATAGTTAGTTAGAGGCATTATGTAAGTGTGAGAACAATTAAGGTTTAATTAATATTTGAACAGTTACAACATTACTTTCACAGCTTCTTGAATATCACCTTTAACAGTTTGAGCATTACTTAAAGTAAGTGTACTGGAATTCCAATGCCCATAATTGTGATTTCACTTACATATAAACAATTTTGTTTAACTAGGATTGCCTGATACCAGAATCTTGCCCAAACGACACCGCACCCACCGCACCGCACCACACCAAAAGTCATTATACACCTTCACCACCCCACACGCATCTCTATATTTAAAATGCACTGACCTGACATTGAAATTGATTGATGTTATTGTTTGGCGAAGTGGCTGTTGTCCTGCACACGATAGAGTACACTCACTAATACACTCTCATCTAGCACCTGTAGCACTGCTCATCTCGAGCTCTCATTCGTAGCGTTTTGTCATCAGCCCAGCCACTTATCTGATTTTACCTTTCTTATGGTTAAGCTTATGTAATATGTATGAGCGAAGAATAGAGAAATAACTTCATATCACTCTAGAGGATGTTTATTGAGCAAATACTATCTACTCTCTTCTATACAATAGCGAATTAGTATACGTTTCAAGATTGATACACCGCATAGACATTAATAGTATACATTCATCTCACAACCACAACTCTGTCGATATCGCACTCAATACTTAAACGTAGGAAGCGTGGCGTTATCCCCCACATACGATTATGCGCAAAGATATCCACTCACATATTCACAAGACACATACTGTCTTATATTAAAACACGCTAAATGTATACGACTTTGACAAAGTATAAATGTGAACTCACGATTATAATTATTCGCGTGCCAGAATGGAAGGCTCAAATACAATATTAAGAATATGGCCTAGAGTACAGCGACATGACAAATGGGATTCCAAAACGTCGATAAATATCCATTTACCCATGTTATTATACGTCTTCGAGTATTGTATGCTATAAAAACTAACATCGTAAGAGATTCTACTATAAGAAAAAGAACATTAAGACGCGTGAATATCTTCTTAATTAAGTCGCTGAGTCTTAACCGTCTTATTTCCGTTATGAGACCTCCATTCAGAGAAATAGAAATACGCACGAGTTATAGAGTAATGAAGATTTATGACCACCATTTTTATAGATACACATGGTTAATGCATTACAATGAGTATAAAAGATTATAAACATTACAAATATGCTAGAGTCCACTTATGAGAGCTCTTAAATTGGAAAAAGTATAGAATAATCTAGGTTATCTGTAGTTTGTATGCTCAAAACCGTTGAGGTTTACCATCTATCACACTAGATAATTAAGCGTAATATAGCATACTTATATCGATATAAATCGTAATATCAGTTATGAGTTTGTATATAGGCCTCCTACTTCTAAGCAACATAGTAAATTCCTTAAAGTAATATTATAGTGTACTCATGGTTCTGTCTGATATTGCCAAATATCATCTCATCATATCATAGTTCTCAATATAAGTACGAGTTGCTTATAAGATCTTCCATATATATATACGCAAGTATCTATATTTATTTACATGTGAAGGACTAGTTGTCAAACTTACTCAGAGCCACGATTTTACTACCCTACAGTTAATAAAAATATGACCCATCAGTTATTATTGAATTTAACGCGAGAACGTTTGTGACAGATTGATAATCGTTCGTGAAAAAAGTATATGCATACAGTCGTCAGTGTACGAACAAACCAAATTAAGTAGCTACGAAGATGTCAATAGCATATATGAAAAAAAGCTCAAAGAGAGTGTACGTGCCCAGATTAAAACGTATTGCCATACCATGTTAGTTGCTTTACTGGTTTTGTAAGTGGGAACTTTGTTAATGTTAACAGTTTATTTGTGTTGTGTAAGTTGTGATAGGTTTGTCTTTTTGCATTATTTTCTTAGTTCTGTTCACGCTATGTTAGCTTTAATTGATGTGGAAACTTTGTTACGTTAGCATACTTGTCGCTGCTCTGTATGATAATTAACCAATGTGATAAATTTTAGTTAAATGTTTACTGATTAGTGTAAGAAACGTAAAATGTTAGAGTTATGCTTGAAAAAGAAAATAAGTTACGTTTTGCATACCATGTTAGTTGCTTTACTGGTGTTAGTATGGAACTTTGTAATGTTAACAGTTTTATTCCTGCTAAGATGTGCTAGGTTTGTCTTTGTGCATTATTTCCTTTTCTGGTATTGCTATGTTAGCTTTATTAATGTGGAAACTTTGTTATGTTAGCATACTTTCGCTGTTCTGTATGATAATTAACCAGTGTTGTGATAAATTTTTGCTAAATGTAAATTATGTTAGTGTAAGATTAACGTTATATGTTAGAGTTATGCTTTGAAAAAGTAGGATTAGGTTACGTTTTGCAAAACCATGTTAGTTGCTTTACTGGTGTTAAGTGTGGAACTTGTTAATGTTAACAGTATTATTTCCTGCTTAAAGAGTTGTTATGTTTGTCTTGGGCATTATTTCTTAGTTTAATGATGCTATGTGTTAGCTTTTTAATGTGAAAACTTTTTTTATGTTAGCATACTTTCGCTGGTGTACTATGATAATTAACCAATGTTTGTGATAAATTTTTGCTAAATGTTACTATGTTAGTTGTAAGATTAACGTGAATATGTTTAGAGTTATGCTTGAAAAAAGTAAGATTAGGTTTACGTTTTGCATACCATGTTAGTTGCTTTACTGGTGTTAAGTGTGGAATTTGTTAATGTTAACAGTTTATTCCTGTTTAAGATGTGTTATGCTTGTCTTTGGGCATTATTTCTTTGTTTAGATGATGCTATGTTAGCTTTATTTAAGTGTGAAAACTTTGTTACTTGACATATATTGATTGATCTTTGTATAAAGAACTTGAATTTATAATGTTATGTTTATCCAAAAAATGATACTCAAAATGTGACTGGAATCAATAGATCAATAGATCAATAGATCACATCTGGTCAGGAGGGTGGCCGAAGGTAGATGGATGCGTGTTTGATTTTAGTGATTTTACTGCTTTTAGGGTATGAAAACGTTACAATTTTAGTTAAAAATTTGACCTTAATCAATAGATCAATAACACAGATGGTCAGGATGGGGGGGTGGGAGGGTTGTGGGATGCTGGCTGGATGGTGTGTGTTTCGATTAGTGATTTCTGCTTTAGGCGTATGTAAAAACGTAAATTTGTAAGTTATAAACATAAAAAGAATAAGAAATTTTATTTATTTATTTATTTATTTATTTATTTTTTTTTTTTTGATGGTTCTGAAACCATTATTTTCGAAATCTACAGACCCAATAACATATATAAGGACAGCCAACATTGTATCATTACACAAATATTTAATAACTCGGCACCGCACGGAGCCCAGCCACCGGTGCAGCTGTCCCCTTCTACTCCTCCTTCCTCCTTCTTCTCTTCCTCCTTTCCTCATTCTTCTTCCTTCCTCATTCATCTTTCATCCTTCTTCGGCTCTGTTTTGCACTCTGTGCTCTTTTTTTCAGTCGCAGGACCCCCCTAATGGGGGTCCTAGACACCCCATACGGGACTTATAACCATTTGCATATTCGAGAGTCTATTTGACATCCATAACCCCTTATAAAGGACACCAACATTGTTTGTTATACGACGGTTTATAACTAAGCACCGCAGTGCTCCAGACCGGTGCCGGAGCTAACTCCTTGAATTCCAATACCAAGTCTTTCTAGAAACTTAACTCTAAATCCTTTCACCAAATTTCAGCTTTCTACGTCAATATTTAATGTTTGAAGGGGGGTGGGTCCCCCCTTCGGGGGGACCCACGCAGGCGTAACTTCGTATACACTGAGGTTACCTCATCATCTAACCACCCTCCAAATTTTAGCACGATACGATAAGTTCGGAGACGAGGCGAGGCTGCTTTCAACGTCGGGAGTCGGAAACCGGCATGCGAAGGCGCGGCCACGGCGGAACGCGCCAACGTCGGAGTGCGTAAAAAAAACGATCCCTTACAGCGGGATTCGCTTTTTCGACTCAGATTCGATTCCTTCGGAAATCGAATCTCGATAGTAATAAGTAATAATAATAATCGTGTATGTGTATGTGCACGCGCGCGCGCGCGCTCTCGATCGCTCTCTCTCTCTCACGCGCATCGAACACCTGGTTCGATGATTAGCCGTTAGGCCTAACTCAATCTCGGGTTTGGAAAGCCAAAAGGGCTTAAACGCAATATCGGCGTCCACCCTCGGGGGTGACCCCCTCTATATACATCCTACAGACTTGAAAATTACACGGATTCGTCCTTATCCCATATATACAGTATATTCCAAGTTTCAGACCGATAGCTCTTATACTTTTGAGAAAAGCTGTAGAGCCTCAAACTCTAAAACGACGTTTTAGACGTCAGAAAAGTTACAGTTTGGTGTTTAAAGGTCAAAATCGGCTGAAAACTCCGAATTTTATGTCCATTTTTAGGGAGGGTGAATATTGGGTTTAGCCTGAAGCAAAAATTGGCGCCACCCCTAATACAAATATTTATATTTTTTTTATAAATTACAACGCTTATTATGCCTACTTCTTTTTTTTCAATAGTCACAAAAGAAGCAAGTTCAAGTAGCGAACAAAAGAAGTTTGTGATTTATTGAATGGGCAACAGTCACTATCTATTATGATTTTTCTTCAATTATCATCAGATATATAGCGTATTAGACCACCTACATATAACTACCTGACAGCCAAAATAACTCATTTCATATTAATTAGGAAAAGAATGTGAAAAAACATATTAAACATTTAGCTAAACGAGATGATAATCGTGTAATAATAGAACACATTTTGAGCCCCATTGAGAGGACGTTTAGGAAATTTTGAAAAAAAAAAAGTTTATCTGTTATCGAATCGAATCTAAGCAATTTATAAAATCTGATAAGAAAAATATTTTATAAACTCGTTAAATTAAGTTAACGGTTAACGGTTAACGGATGTATTTTATTTCCATTAACTCGTTAATAGTCCGTTACTTCTTTTCGAAAATAACGAAAGCGTTAAAAGTTAACGA
>JABUQX010106506.1:45000-61698 GCA_015478945.1 Trachelipus rathkii | reverse complement strand
CCCCCTCTGACATTCTTAAAGAGTCATTATCAATGGTGATTCTAATTTCTACAGAGAGACGAAGACCTCGCTGGCCATTTTGGAAGAACTCAACACGAGAAGATTTTTCCTCGCTTACATCTAACATTTATAGACTTTTCCTCCTTCGCCGGGAACTCCTGACATTAATCCAAATACCCCTCGCCTTACTAGAACGCGACTCTTAACACCTTCCTTATTCGACCTATACAAGGTCTATATCATATAGGGGCTTCACAAGTTACAGTGTTCTCGCTCCGTTTTATCCTCGAATCCCAGACGTGCTTTCAAATGTTCACGTATTCTTTGGTTTCATTCCCCCTGAATGACTGTAATGGTAGACAGTGTAGTACAGTATGCCAATCGTGTGGTCAGAATTATTTCACACCCAATGTGAAACTAATATCCTCCTTAACTGCAGAAATCCGGCAAAGGACCCCACAAGTGGTCCCTTCTCTTTCAAAAATGCCCCGTCTTACCTTGTTTGATACATGCAGGTTAGAGCTATATGTACTTAATAATTAATCATAATATGTCTGAGCAGTGAGAGATGCTATTATTATACTCGCCCAGTCTCAACATGAAAATTTCAGACAAATCAAAATCATCTTACGCCACATTACAGCTATCCTCTTCTACTCTCCTTACGCCCTCCATCTGGTGTATCTACGTGTGCCTCATAAATGGATGTACCCTTTGTACTATCTTCTTATTTATTCTCGTTGAACTCAAGGCCAAATGTATCACTTTTGCAACCAAGTTCTACCATGTACTTGCCCAATACTTATAATCCTCCTCACCTTCGAAGAGCACAAAGCAGTCCCTTGATTTCAATTCCGTCCTCAAAAGCCATTCAAAATAAAGCTCTATCATCGTATGACAATTAAACTCTTCAAAGGTCCCCTACATCCATAATGAAACTAAGTACTATCGCTCCATCCATATCAAAATTTGGAAAACACTTCTTTAACCTGCTAAGTTTACAACTTTGATTCCATAACTCATTCTCAAATTCTCCCTCACCAAACTTATGCAAGAAGACGGTCTCTTTGTCCTGTTAATTTGTCTACGCCTCCCACTATATTTAACTAAAACCCTGTGTAAAGATTGTATTTAAAACATTTATCCACGCAAAAAGACACAGTTCCCCGCTACTAAAGTTTTGTCTTTCTTATATAAAGATTCTTTACGTTTTTAAATAGAGAGCAATCCTGAATTCCTTAAATAACACAATAAAACACATAAACCACATGATGTACAAAATGCAACCATGAAGATGACCTCTCTCCGTGCTACATTTGTCTACTTCTGAGTACAAAATGCAAAAGGCTTTTAATAGACTGTACGCTTCCAAATAACCCTCCAACTTAAACGAACGAACTCTACCAACTCATATATCTGAATATGTCTCTCTAATCAAGACAGTTTTAGATTCCTTCTGATATTCTTCCATCTAGTACTCTTTCTCCTCGAAGTTTCCTTTAACAGGCCGCTCCTCTAAGGGATTTATACCTAGAAGATAAATTGGATAACAGCTTCCCAAATGGATGCTCGATTGCCGACACCCATTTCTCTTCTAATCGTCCTTTTATACTATTCCTGCAACTTTCCCGAGAAAGGTGATGATGGAAATACTGTTTCTATTCGGTGAAACGTCGCAAACGCTTCATAAATCCGACTTCTGGGTCTGATGGAGGCTATGTAAATGGACCCCGATGTAGTACTCCCATTCCCAATTCAAATCTTCCTCAGTCTGTAATATTCTCCAGAATTTGAACTTTGGAAAATTCTCAGAATAAACCTTGCCAATTCATCGAATATTTTTCCTAACTATTGGAAACACAAACGCATCACGTAACCCCCATATAACCATTCTCAAAAAAGATCATTACTCCTTCTTTCTGGTCTATGCTCCAACCCTTCTCTATCTCCATTTCCTATGGAATACCACTTATGCCTCCCTCTACACTATTATCTGCATTCTGCTGCCAAGTCGGTTCTCGATACTGCTCTCACTAATAATCAATAATAGAGCCTACATTATTACGACATGCTCTTCTATTACCTACCAATACCAACATTCAATCAAGTTGGATTTTGTTGCAAATCACCTATCTCGCATTTCCCATTCGGTGAAGTCTCTTTCATTCATAAAATATCATTCTGAAAACTCTCTCCCTTAAACAATGTCATTATCACGACCTAACAACACACTTTCTCCTAATTTCTGGGTATGATCTACCCTCTCACCCCGGTTTTGTTTCTCCCATTACTTCCTTCTCTGCTCCGATCTTTTTATATAGGTCCACCTCTTCTATCACGTCTCAATCTTTATCCTCAACTCAATCTGATACCCCTCAACCTCCTAAAATTACCTCTTTACTACCCATGTCACATAGATTAGAAAGTGATCTCTACTCAGACACTAATCAATAATATTACCATAATACTAACCATACTACTTTCCTTCATGGTAATTGGTCGTGGCTATTTACTCCTATTCGATATTCGAAGTATTTTGTCTTTGCTATGACCTTAATATTAACATAATGTATCTCTTATAAGTGCTATTACTTCTTTATTCCAGTGTTACTCGCCACTTGGATATTGTCGGATTGTGTGTGTGCGGTGTGTGACTTCTTGGTTTAAGCCAAGTTCGTGCAATTTATGATAATTGTGAGCGTGTTGTTTGAGTAGCCTGTTCTTAGTGAAATTTGAGGTTGATCCATGATTGCGTCCAGGAGTCCGGAACTCTATCATCCTCTACAGCTCCATAGAGTCTATTCTCCCATTCCCCAGTCCCTCTCACAAATTCTAACCTCTCATGCAGTAGGCGGCAACGATTATTATCAACTTATTAAGTACATCCATGGTTTCTTGTATCCTTACACTCAGGAGTACTCCGTGTGCAAGTCTATTAGCTTTCGAGTACAGTGAATTACTAAGCAGTTCGATTACTTAGCAGATTCTCATTTTCAGAGACGAGGCTTTCTCCCTGCTCCGGCTTTGTTAATTATGCCTTCCATCTCTTTCCGTTCTCTGCGAGCGTGTCTGACTTTCCAACCGTGCCCGCCCTATCCCTTTTATGCGTGTGGAGACGCCGCTCTGGCATTGTACATGTCTATCTAGTCCCGATATGATTCTGTTGAATGATGAGTTCTTCTTCGTTTCTACCATTCCCTTTTTTCCTTGGATATGCTCTATACACAGCAGACGCCCCCAACCCTATGCAACCGTTTTAGTATACACCGCACTTCTTCTTGTATTGATATTTCTTTTGCTCCCATTCCCATATGGATCGTTTTACCTGGTCCGCTTTGATTATTTATTCGGCCATTCGGCAGCGATCATTACCAATAGCATAAATCTAGCTTGTTCCAAGCCCAATGCAAAACCCAACTCCAGCTGGATGTTGATCGAGAGGAGTGGGCTCCTTTTTTATCAGACGCACCGCTTCCCTCTTTCTCTCTTTCATAAAGAGATTTCCACGACTGTTGTGATTGCCTTGTTGCACCTTCTTCCATGAAATGTTAGTTTCAATCTCGGCAGCGTAGTCAGCCTTACCTTCCCGCAGTCTCTTCCTCAGGCAGGCGTCGGCACCCCTTGGTGTGTCCATAAGCAGTGCGTCACTTATAGCCAACGCGAGATGAAGAAGAAATCTCCCAGGCCCATATACAAATAGACCCGTAACCACCCCCCAAATACTGATTAATTTTTTTAAACGTAGACGCAGCGAGTATCTTAAGGCGGTAATATTAAAATCGTTTCAACCGCGCTAAGTACCATAATATTTTCTCAGAAATTACATAACATTCTTGACTGTTTCAAATCTCCTACCTCACACTCCCCTTCCTTAGTGTGGAAAGTTACGACAGAAAATCTATCCCCTGCTATCACTAACTCCTCTACCCTCACTAAGTCCTCCGTTATAAGGACCTGTTCGAATCTTGATACATTTTCTCCGTCTACCTTGCGTAGTGGTAGTCAGGATGCGTAGGTTATCATTAGCTCTCGCTTATCCATTTCGATTCATTTTCGCTACATATTTACTCGAAGCCTTTCTCAAAAACTGAGACTTCCTGAACATCATCGCACTGCAGACTTTCATTACTCAACAGCGAAGAAGGTGGTGAAGATCATCACCTACACCGCTCTTTTTAGCTACCTTGCAGAGTATCTAAAACTGGCACTCTGGCTTGCAGTTTGCAAAGACGCGTGCTCCTTGTTCTTCCACTGACATGATTTCGTATATTCATGCTTCCCGTCATCATTCATCTTTTCCTCAGATCTAGCCTTTTTTTCTTGCTTAAGGTATCTATATAACATAGAATCTGGATCGCAATCCTTCTTTCCTCATTTCTATTCTGGACTCACACGTCTTTTTGTAATTCTATCCCAAACCTGGGAATAAGATTCGAATGCTGCGGATAACCAAAAGACCAATTTTCACATTGACATTCTCTCATATTTCCCTTGTATAATTACAGAGATACAATGGTTTCAGGCCGCTTTCTTCCTGTTTTCTGGAGATTCGCCAAGCTTTTTCAAACTTCCGTTTGGCTTTCGCCTTAAAATCTCGTATCCGACCGCGGAACCTCCTTGTTATCAACTTTTCTTATACTCTTTCTGATCATTCCGGTGAAGCCTCTCATTTGCTGGGGTGTCGGGGATGTTCCCTTTGCGTCTTTTCTTCCTTTTGACCCATTTTTTTCTGTAAAAGCTTATCGACTCATTCATATCCGGTGAGAACTTGGATGTATCTCTCTCCTTATGTACTCTTCATTTCGCTTTTTTCTTGTTCGTCTGGGACACATCTCCTTCTTTTTTTATTAAAATGCCTTTTTTGCATATATTCAGCATCATGCAAGTTTTGGTTGCTTCTTTCTATTCTGTCACGTTGTTTCGCCACTTTACTTTTTTTCCCTGGATGATATGCGTTCCGCTATGGTTATGTGTTTCATGTATCTTAACTTATTTTTGCTATACTCGTATTAAATTGATTACTATGTTTACCTTTCTTCTTTCTTTTCCTTTATTTTATTCTCTATCTTCTATTTCCAGCGATCTGCAATTTTTTTCTCCTATAAATTTGTTTGAATTTGACTTAGCATTTACACTATTCATAAAGCCGTTGTGCCTAGGTTCTGCCCTTCTTCGAACGCAACTTCAACTTAGCTATTGAAATATTTTTTCACGTATGGGTTCTCAAGCTCCATGGACTTTTTCTCATTTATCTCTCCAGCCTAAACCTCAGCCCGTGCTTTTTAAGAAAAAGGGAATCGCAAGTAACTGCCACTCATATTCTCTCCAGCGAAACCTGACCTTATTATTTGTTCGCTCCATTCCTGTAACTTTCAGCAGGTCCAAATTTCTAGGTGCTCATTCCTAGATAGACTCACTTTAACATTATGACACCGCATAAAAAATCATCCTATATAACAACTTGTCCATCTCGTACCCTTGACTCTGTTACGTTCGTCATCTCAGCCTCAAATTCTTGGGGTGTACTGATCGCAATCCTTTTTACGTCTTTAACGTGCCCTAACCGATCGAAACTTGGATTTATTGGCTAGTTGCAGTATATGGTCAGAGTCCTCCATTAACTATCTATCTACATCCTGGTTAGATCCCTATTCAAATAACGAAAGCCGATCCGGTATCATCCACGATTGCTTTTCGATTCGTCCCCACCAGGTGATGCCTTGAACGTTATGAATCCAATTAGTGTATGCCACTCTCTTCTTCTGAGATAGTAATACTATCAATGTGGTACATTTCTATTATCTTCGTTTTCAAACCCGCAAACCGTCTGGCCTGGACCACTCGATTCTGTCATGGAGAATACTCTGTGTGTCAGTATCCTTAATTACTCTGGGCCATGTTTTCATGTCGAAAGACCGGTTATTGGAACACTTTAATTCCTCAAACCCTTTTCAAAGTGCTTCCCTTTTCTCTTTGTGGGTACCGAAGGGTACGAAGTTGCCACCTTTGGCTATTCTCCCTTCTCTTTCTCATTCCATTTGCTGGGGCTCTGACATTCGCTCTCCAAACTCTATATACCGCCATTCCTGCTGCCCTGTTAAAAAGCATCTAATTTATGGTGTCTCCACGATTCCGTCAGTTTACGATTGAATTTTATCCCCAGTGTTTACTGACGGTTCTAAAATACGGTGGACAGATGTGGTTGTGGCGCGTCTGCTGTTCTTCATCTCTGACGCACCCTACTCCCATAATTCCTCTTTAATCTGCGTTGCCATGGTTCGACAGTGCAGACGTTTTATACCGCTATACCAAGAATGGGAGATTTTGTACGCGTTCTCGATTCATATTCCTAACACGTCAACTTGATTCACTATGATGTCGTTTATTCAAGATCTCTATGTCGTCTTTTTACTATTTAGCGCGTTCTTATAATATCTCTCATGTATTATCTACTCCGCCACTCGAAATTCCCATATGGTATTAGCTTAGATACATTACACATCTTCTTCTCTTACGTACTCTCTCTCACCTTGCGCGTATGTAACATCATAATTCATTCTTGATGTCTGTGACGTCTCACATTCACCATGTTTACTGGCCGTCTGTCGTGTTAAGCTCTGAATTGACTTGGACAGAGTAGGCCTTAAATATGCTCGTTGGCCTCCTCTTCTCTGGGGCATGTTGCTTTGTCTCTAACGAGATATCTCCTTTCCCACTGATTTTCTATCCTCGACACAGGCGCTGCCCTACCCGCTCATTATCCAAGGTTTGAGTCTCTTTTTGCGTCGTGCTTAACGCTCTTTCTCTGCACAAGTTGCTTTACTGACTCTTTTGTCTGCCTTTGGCAAGAAGTGGTTTGGAGGGTGCGACTTTGATCTGCTCTGTGGAAGGGAGATTTATACTCTGCTGGAGAAAGCTAATAAAGCCGCAGAACATCGCATACGTTGGTGTCTTGGTCCTCCCCCACGAGCACGAAAGAGCGCGCTTACAGTGTAGTCGATATACTGGCCCTGCATCGCGCTTCTCCTGCGTCATTGCGCTCACCTTAATTTATTCTCACTCACGTATCGTCATCTACTTACTTCGTCATCGAGACCTCTCCTTTCTTTTCTCTCCTCCATTTTTGCAATTTTGGCCGTCGCCACACCTTTTCACCTGCAATCTGTCTATTATCATAATCTTCTAATTGTATTGTTTCCTCATATTTCCTGGTACCCTATTTTCCGTCTTGTCTCGTTATTTTTCCCTACTTTACTGTCCATAAACACCTTATTTACTACGAAAGATTCATTCCCATTATCTTATATCTGAATTCTATTCCCACTTTAGCAGAACTACTATTTTCTTGTATTCTTCAATGAAGTGAAGTATGATCTTGTAGTAGTGATTGGCATGCCATTTTTATTCTTCACCCTATGTTAACCAATATAGATCTTGGATTAGTAGGAATCAGTTCAATTTAGGTCTTGTCATGTATCTTATTTTGACTGACTGAGAGTATTCATTTAACAGCACAATCAAATCTTTCTTTGACTTTGAACATATATTGACAGGGGCCAGGTGGCCCGGCCCATGGGTGCTGAGTTTTCAGGCCACAGATGGTCGGGCCGCATTCAGTATGTGGAGCGGCACGGTGGTGGGTCCTGACACTCAGCTCAAAAGTAAAAAACAAAACTATATTAAGACCAATATCTAACTCGCATTATGAGTCTATATACTGCTATATTTTCATTAATTTTTATATATATTAATATTTTTATTATTAGTATATTATATTAGTATATCTTTTATATTATTTACTTACTAAGCTCTTATTAGTTCCATATGTGTTTTATTTACTATATATGTATTTATTATGTGCTCTTGTTGTTGGTGTTGTGCTAAAGGATGCATGATCAGAGAGAGAGTAAAGATGAGAGTTCAGTAGAGAATGAGTAGTAACGTAGAGAGAAAGAGTGAGAGAGAGAGAGAGCAGAGATCGAGAGAGAGTATGCACGAGCTTAGCTAGAGCGCAGTATATGAGTAGTAGGACGTATGACAGAGAGATAGGCAGGCTAAAGTAATACATTTGATATTATTCTATAGTCATCGTATGATTGTATTACTCCTTCTATTTATGTACTTCGTATCCGTCTATTTGTGATCATTTTTTACTGATATTCATTAGAATTCATAACCGCTTGTTAGGGTATGGTTATTTTTTTTATTTTCATTTTCTTTTGATTAGTGACTTTTACTGTTTCTTTCCAGTCGTTATTGATAGATATACTGTTTCAATGCATATTTCATGATCATACTTTACGTGAATTACATATAATCTCTGTTTGTTTTATCTGTTGTTATCGTCATCTACCATACGTTATCGTTTACGACTATCTATAATCACGTTTTCGTATGTTAGTGTTCTTGCTTTTTTATGATTCTGCTTAATCAATGGAGGATGCTTTCTCTGTTGTCGCTCAAACCATTGTATTGGTTACTTCTGGGTTTCCTATTTCGTCCTCTTCTCTGAGGGTTAACGACCAGGCAGGTCGCATCTTTAGCCATCTCTCGGTTCTATCAACGTTTCTTCATTGCGGCTTTTTCTATTCGTCTCTTCTTCTATTAGTTATCTTACTTTCTTCGTATGTCTCAGTTCGTACTCTCTCTTCATATCTCTTTTCTTTCGATCCTCTTCTTGTTGCTATTTTCATTATAGGGATTATCTTATTCTATTCTTATTTCTTTCCTATTATACGAGTTCCCGGTTTTTGTCGATCTATAGCGATTGTCTAGATTGTCCCGTGCTTTGGGTCACTAAGTATCACAAATCGCTCTCTTAGATCTGTGTCTCGTGGTCTAATGGTGTTGACGGCTCGTCGAGCGTGTCTATACGTTATCTATCGGGTTTGAGTATGGCTTCTTAACGGTCATGTTATCAGCCGTTCTCGTGACCCCCGTCACCCGGTCCATACACCATTATTCATGTATTCTCTTCCTCTCTCTCATGGCTGCGTGCGTCCCTGTCTTCAGGCTCGATTGTGTTGTCGTTTTCTCGTGCCCTACGTGTGTCTCTTTGGCCGCGCATTTCTTTCCTATCGCATCGTTCTCAGCTGATAGGCACTCGGAGTCTTCGCGAGCGTCTCACATGTCGCCTGTTTGCATCCATCTGCCCTTATCCCGTTTTTTCGGCCCTTTTTGTTCACAGTTTCTGTGCTGGCCATGTGTTAGCGGTGCGCTTCCTTGAGATCCGGAGCTTCGGCGAGCTCTTTTTCACGGCCTTACTTTGTCATCCTTCCCCTGAGCTGAGTTGATGGAACTTATTTATTTCCTTGGATTTTTTTTAGTCCTTTCTATTTTAGGTTTAACAGCTAAGTTCTCCTCGCATTTATTTTGTAGGCCCTTCTCTTTCCCTTAAAGCATTTAGTGTTCTCATACTGTTTAGTTTTTACCCTGTACTTTCCTCATGATATATTTAGATTTACGTTATTTTTCTCTTAGTTTTATTTATCCTGTTCTCTTTTCTTTCGTTTTTTTTTATCTTTTTGTCCTCTACTCTACCACATATTTCTCCTCTTCTATGTCAGTTTTACTTCTTTGTTCTTCAGAATCTTTATTGTTCTATTTTTTCTACATATTATTGGATTTATGCAGTAGTGGTGTGTTTATATTGTATATTTTGTCTCTTGTCTTTTTTAGCTTATGATTCATTAGTTGTTTAATCTTATCTCTGTGTCTTACTTTAATTCGCTTCGCGAGGTAGTGTCGGGTGGTGGTGATGTCTTTTTGTTTTCGATGTTCGATTTTTTCTCGTTAGTCGTTTGGGGCTTTGTAGTTGCCTGCAGATTTATTCTCGTTTTATTGTCGCAGGTTCTTTTTTTGTCGGTGTTGGCAGTATGGGAAAGTTCGCGTGGCTTGTACGTGGCGAAGGATTGATGGGCCTTTCGTTGCTGCTTGGGCTTCCGCTAGTATTTTAGTTATTTATTCTATTCTGATTTTGGTAGATTATATATCGTACGTGTATAATGTTTATTATACTTTCTCTACTGTATCCCTTCTCCGTGGATCAAAGGTGAAGCTTGGGGGTGGGTTCCTACGCGGAAAGAGGTAGTTACGTGGATGTCAAAGTTGGCGCAGACCATTTTCATAATTCCTTTAAAGTGCGGGATGTGCCGTACGAAAACATAAATTATAAGTTTCTTCTCTAGACATACCGATGTTGTGGTGTCCTCGAAACATTAAACACGGTCAGGGTTGATCTCTGGAAGTCCACAACCAATGTTACATCAGAACTGAATTCGTATCGTCCCGATTCCGACCTACTTTAGCTCATTGTCCTATCAACCCATTTCTCTTTCTTTAGGAAACACCTTTACTAAATCAATCCTTTTTTTGTCTCCCAGCTGGGTCGAATTCTCTTACCAAACCTCCTCCTCGTAACCACTCTAACTACCCCCTCCGACAAATCATCTCCCTTCATATTTCCAATCTCTTAATTCTTATTAGTACTTCCTCCGTATAATAACCAAAGATCTTAAATGCTCAATCTCATTTACAATTTTTTCGACGTCCTAATAGCCCTAGAATATTATTCATAATAAAACTAGGCCCTTAGATTTGTTTTATTTCTTTATAGGTTTCCATACAAATACTTACACGGGTAACAAGATAGCCTATGAGAACTTAACGAGCTCAGACTTAGTCTTTTGCACTCACCAAAGATCAATTGAGCACAGCCACTTCCTATCATATATTTTCTAATACACTCTACATCTCACGGTTACTTTTTCACCAACTTTTTCCATTTTTTCTTCCCTCTTACTCACTTTATATATTATTTGCTGGCGACCTCTGCAGGTCTTCTCAACATTCTTCAGTTAAGTAGACAAAAAAATTCATACTGGCGGTTCAACAAGTCAGAAACTCCCTTCACTCTCATTCATTCTCATCGTCTAACTCTCTCCTGCAAATACTATTTTCATAACCATTTTCCATTTGAACAAATTAAATATAGCTGGAGACATACACTGCGTACTCGCAGTGATTAATAATTAACACCATTCACTCTCCACTTCATATACTCTTGACCACGCTTCACCATCAACATAAACAGAAAATGGACGCCAATGAAGGACACGAAAGGCACTATATATTACTTAAAGATCTGCACAGATTTCTATTAAAGTTTATATAAGTCTCTACCGAATTCCTAAATGTCAGGTTTTTCAACATCAGCTCAGTCACTTGCATCGTCACTTTTGCATAGAAATGCCAGTATATATATTCGTCCTATTAAACTCAATACACTAATTCGCTCTAGTTTCTACAAATTCTTTAAAAAGGAATGAAATAAAAAACTCAATACAGTGATAAGAAAACCAAGACGACACGAGAAAGAGGCTCAGCAGCCGGATGGAGCGCAATGATCGAAGAGGAGAAAGACTGCTCTAAGAGCGACTTCGCCGGTGCCTCAGTTAAGTGGGATGAGGGAGGGATGTCGGTGCATAGACGGAGTGGAGACGCGTATCGGAGGCTGGTGCTGGGTTGCGTCAGTGCCGACGGGGTCGGAGAGGACATTCAGAGAGCAAAAAAAGCATGCGGATAAAAGGAAGAGGAGGAGTGCGAGTGAGAGAAGAGAGAAGATCGAGGGAAAGACAAAGTCAGAAGGTATGACAGATGAAACGAAAGAGGGATAGGAAGGCAGGGGAGAGAGAGAAGAGAGGGGATGATTACTCGAGTGGGCCACTGTGAGAGCGACGGAGTGGATGGGATGGGGATGGTAGAGGGCTCAGTCCAGGAGAACTATTCAGATGACAACGTAGCGCGAGAATCGCGAGGGAACGGAAAGAAGAGTAAAAAAGGGAGCCGAGAGAGCAGAGAGAAGGAGAGAGAAGGGAGTGGAGAGGAAGAGAAGGGGGAGAGAGAGAAAGGAGAGAGAGAGGAGAGGAGAGAAAAGAGAGGAAGGGAAGAGAAATGATAAAGAAGATGGAGGGGGAGAAGGGAAGAGTCAGAAAGAGGAGGAACAGAGAGAGAGAGAGAGAGAGAGAGAGAGAGAGAGAGAGAGAGAGAGAGAGAGAGAGAGAGAGAGAGAGAGAGAAGAGAGAAAGAGGGAGAGGGATGAGAAAGGAGATCAAAGAAGAAAAGAGAAAAAAGAGAGGAGAGAGAGAGAGAGAGAGAGGAGAGAGAGAGAGAGAGAGAGAGAGAGCATAGCATTTGTGGTAACGAATCGAATTTGTGTTGCAATTGACTGTGTTTGATTCCTGGAAAGAAATTCTAAAAGAAGTTCAAGGTTTCTTTCCTCATTCACAGAAAATGACGTACCGAAAGTAGACTCTGGAAACGGCAGAAATAACACAGGGGGTTCCTCTGTTGCCATGAGATAACTATGTGTTGCATTACTATGGCCCATTCTCAAGCGAGCCAGGACCATCTCCTGGTGCCGACTCCTGCGATAAGATGACGAACAAATCCTCAGGAGAGACTTTTTGCTACGCAGTTTGACACCACGACAATCCTCCGACTAACATGCGAAGAAGCCCAGAATAGTGCAACTAACTCGGTCATAAAGAGAGAGTCTGGGGCACAGTGAAGTCCGGAAAGACCGCTGATGCACCCCACACCTTCCTTCCGCCGTGAGTCGTCGGTGTAGATTCTCACTGAGCTCGCATGGAGAGCCAGGTGAGACAGAAAGGAAGTCTTCAGTAGTCGAGACGGGTACTATCCGGATTTAGATAAAGCAGACAACTTCATGCACACCACAGGGGGTGGATACAACCAATAATGGCAGACATCACTGTAGTTGTATTGTAAAACAGCCCAAAAGGGGAGGTGGAGCTATAACTTAAGCAAAAGGCCGATAGGCAGGGCTGCGAGGAACCCTTGTGATGAGAGGAGTCAAAGCCGATGGCTTGGAGATCTGTAAGCGGAGGAACAGGGAGCACATTAGACGTTCTCTCCGTAAAGTCAGGGGAACCACATCAGCCTCCACCTTCTCTCTCTTTTGGAGAAGAACGAAATTACCCCAGAGCTATTCGCAGACCTCTATTTGTATGGAATCGAGAAGACGCAAGTATGTCGATGTCTGTCCGTATATCGAAAACACATAATCCAACTTTGACCTGACCAACATGAACTGCAAACAAAGCATTATCCTTCGATCAGCACCCAAAGATGTAGATGTAAGGTGGGGTAAGAGGTCCAATGAGCGGCGGCAGTTAATCTTTAGATTGAGGATATGGGGGGGGGGGGTGATACGTTAGACATCCAATAACAGAACCAAGAACCTCAATTCCGACTTAGGGTGGATGGGTGAGCCATACAGGGTCAGCAAGGGAGACAATTCACCTCGTCTATCCCGCTTACTACATCTATGGAAAAGCACGGTCTTCGTCTTAGTTACGGAAAAGTAAAACCCCGTGAATCACACCACGAAGCTACCCCATTGACAGCCAGCTGCATCTGTCTTTCCATGCATGACACCATTGAAATAGACAGCAAAAAGCACGACGCTGAGTACACTTCCCCGAGGCACCTCCTCGACCATGTCAAAATGACCAGACAGAGTGGTGCCACCAGCGAACCCGGAAAGATCTACCCGACATAAGAGACTGTAGGAAGAGGGGAAGTTGTCCCCAAGGCCCAGCGAGCTCAAGCTATGGAGAATTCCCAACCTTCATGTGGAATCGTAAGACTTCTCAAGGTTGAAGAAAACAGCCAAGATCGTTTTATTTGAGGAGAAAGTTTTACGGATATCGAGGTCCAAAGGCAGAAGAGGTTCCTGTGTGGAGCGATGATTTCTGAACCCAAACTGATTGGTCGGAAAATGATGTAGGCTCTGTCGTGGGAGAAGGCGAATTAGGCCCAATCTTGCCTCAACCTGCTTACAGGTAGATAGTTTAGAGATTTGACGTTGGTCGTCTGCGGATTGTAGGGTCCTTTGCAATTTAGAAATTGGGTATGGTAATAAGCCGTATGGCCGAGATGGGAGGAAGCCCTTTCCACCCAGATTCGATTATACTAAAGAGAGAAAAGTCCGCAAGGGCTGTTTGCGCCGTAGTGGAGTCATGGTGATGAAGCTTCATGGTACGAGATTACCCTTTCAAGGGCCAAGTGTTTAATCCCTTGCAGAAGGAACATTGAGCCCTTTGTGAAACAGTCGATTGTATGACAGGATCCTCTCCAGGGGGAACGCGAAGAGAAAGTTCGGGGACCGATGTGCAGTGATGGTACGAATCGTAAAGGTTTCTCGGTAACGCAAGACTTGCTGCGGCAAGTAGCAAAATGGAATTCTCAGCGCTCATCACAACTAACGCCCGGGCGGAAATGATGTCACACGGTTGTGGGTCATAGCTGATGATCGTTGTGGATCCCTGTAGTGCTTGCGAGAAATTTTGCGCAACCATACACTGAAGGAATGGCCTCGGAGTTGACTATGGAAACGTATATTTCTAAATTTCAATTTGTTTTTTTTAATATTTTCTTTTATAAAACGAGACAGAGCAGGAGCGGCATTAAAGAGGATCAAATTAAGGCTTGTGGAAGGTGTACCTCTTGTATGATCTATAAAGTTTACCTTTGCACGGTTATGGGGCCAGGCGCTTTGAGACTCAGCAATTATGGGCCATCGAACTCTTTCGACGTCTCATATCGACACTGAAGCGTTCCTTTTTTGGGGACGTTGATGGCCTAAGTGTTTAGAGCATCCGGTTATTGTTTACTCTGCGACGCGGAGTCTAAAATCTATGTAAGCCTGATGGAGAGTAAAATCTCCTGGTGACTCATTCATTTAAAAATGGGGGCCAGGCCTTTGAAGTACTCAGCAATTATGGGATGATAAACCCGGGTGCTTTAAAAACTACGCTTGAAAGGTCTTTTATGGGGACGGTGGATGGCCTAGTGGTTAGAGCATCCGGATATTGTTAACCTCTGCGACGCGGAGTCCAATGTTCGAATCCCGCTGATGGAGAGTAAAATCTCCTGTGACTCATTCATTTAAAATCCCATTTTAAATGAATGAGTCACAGGAGATTTTACTCTCCATCAGCGGGATTCGAACATTGGACTCCGCGTCACAGAGTTAACAATAACCGGATGCTCTAACCACTAGGCCATCCACGTCCCAAAAAGAACGCTTCAAGCGTAGTTTTTAAAGCATCCGGTTTTCTCAGCCCATAATTGCCGAGTACTCAAAGGCCTGGCCCCAATCTGCGTTCCACCACGGTATAGCAAAACGAAAACAAGCAGAAGGGCGAGGGATCTACGACGCTTCCACAACATCCGCAAAATAAGTGAATGCATCAGCAGGGGAAGGAAAGATGTCAGTGGCCTGGAGACAGGGGATATAAGTTGAATCTAGGAAGGAGGACCAATCAGCCCTGTTATAACGCCAGTTGGTATAGGGCGTTTGTGAATGATCAGGGCAGAGAGATGTAATATTGGGTAATGGTCACTACCACAAGGTTAAGGGTACCTGTCCCGCCAGAATCTGTCAATGTTCGAGAGAGATCATAGTGAGATGTCAACACAAGAAGTACGAGTGTCGAAACGTTCGAAATTTGGTAAGTCTAAGTTGTGACCTCCAAAAGAGCTATGTAAAATACCCATCAGCAAATCCCCATTTGGTGACGAAACGGAGTAACCCCGCATTGGGTGGGGAATATTAAAATCCCAAAAAACCAACAAGGGTAGAGGGAGGTTTCGAAAGTTCGAAAAGGTCCGCTCCTCCTTCGTGTAGCTGCTGCTAGGAGCAAGGTACACAGGGCACAACGTAAACGAGAAATCGAGGAGGACACGGGCGGCTACCGCGTGTTACAGAGTTGAAATGGGGATATGTGTCAACGGAACCGATTCGTGGAACAGAATCGCCGAACCACCTTTATCATCAGCGCCACGATTTTGAGAAGCGAGAGGCAACCTATATTTGAATGGTTACAGAAAAGCACGGTCACACAGTTGCAGTTCTTGGAGGCATATGGCTTTTGGAGTATGCAGTTCAATACGTCTACCCAATTCTCTGAAGTTTGGGTAGTAACCACGGCAGTTCCATTAAAGAAACGGAAATATGAACTAAACAAAAAAAATTCAAAAGAAAATGTTAAAAGAGATAAATGAATTAGAGTGAGGGAGAGTTAGAGAGATGGGGAAGAGGAATTATCTTTAAAAGAATTAAAGCCAAAGGTTTGAGCAACGAGTTCAGTCTTAGCAGAAGGTAATACAGTTGTGGAGTCATTCAAAATAAAAAGAGAAGGAAAAGAGGAAGTAGAAACTTTTGGTAGAGTCCTGAATGAGTGGGAAGAAGAGGAACGAGTAAAATAATTCCTTTTCAATGGAGAGTTTGTGGTAAGACAGAATTTGCACAGTTCTGGGATGAAATATAAGTAAGATGAGGCTCTGGAATTTTCTGACAATGGAATCCTTGTGAGGAATCGCATGAGAACAGTCGGAGTTTTACTACCAAACAGGAATAGACAGATTAATTTGTACAACTCGAATTAAGTTGTTTAATTAAGTAAAGCTATAATAAAAAATGTAAAATAATAAATAATAATAATAACAATAATAATAATAATAATAATAATAATAATAATAATAATAATAATAATAATAATAATAATAATAATATCGCTAAGTGTGGGGAATAAAGAATTTCCACAACTTACATTTTTTATTTAAGACCTAAAAATTTTCATGCATGCCTCGGATTTCTGGTTCATGTTTGCA
>JABUQX010106506.1:0-42500 GCA_015478945.1 Trachelipus rathkii | reverse complement strand
GAAGCCATTCCTATTAATATTTTTGTATTGAATCTATGCTTACAACAAGCTACCATTTACTTTGGTCGTAGAAGTGACCGCCTCATCGTTTTCCAATCCTACTGTTGCAGAACACAGTAAGTCTATTTATTCCTTATCACATTGTATGATAATTTCTACGAAGAAGATTATACATTATTGTTTCCTACAAGATTAATATTTTATGCAAAGATTATTTGTGCAGAATCGCATATCTACGTTCAAGAATATTTTACATAATCAAGCTGTTTATCTCTCTCTCTCTCTCTCACAAGTGCATTTAAAGTATTCCACGAAACCACGCTCTCTCAAAGATTAATTACAGACTCGATTTCTATTTAAATATTAATGAAATATCTATATTATTATTAAGATTATTAAGAAGATTTATATTTGTAAATAAAGCTGACCTTACTGCTACGCATTTTGTTAAAAGGAGAATAATATTATTTTTACTGAAAACCATTTATTAAAGGAATGTGACTTCTATATTCTACATTATTATTTGAACAAATATATATATATATATATATATATATATATATATATATATATATATATATATATATATATATATATATATATATATATATATATAATATATATATATATTTAACTTAAGTATATATATATAAGTATAATATTTTTATACAATATTGCTAAAGAAAAATATATATAAGATTTAATTAAAGATTATTCTTATATGTGCATCGTCTCATTCAAGCCTCTCTCTCTATTCCAAATTGACCAATCATAGAAAAAAAATCTGTAACCACCGATGAGTCCTTCATCCTGTCCAGTTTTGCAATCTTCGGGAAGTACGATTTGTCTTGTACATTAGTGCGCACGGATATCATAACCAAATCAGCTTTCCTGTATATAAAGAAAAATATATTTTGGAAAGAAAAAGATGGCGACCGTTTAAACAGAACCTTCTAGCAACGTTTACACAGAATTTTTTGTATATTATCTACAGTATACTTCAAGATTTTAGAGGCGATTTTATTCTATATTGGTCAGAAGATATTCTTTTATGCTACAAAGAGCATTGGGGACGTATTTTATTTATTCAAGAAGCCTACAAGTGGCGAATCATATTTCTCCATTCCTTAACGGATCCTTCATTCTCGGAGCAGATTTAGATGTCTTTGAGGAAAAATTACGCTGGTATTATATTCGTATGAGGTGTAGAAATGTCTTCAGGTATTTTGTATGTATATAAAATGCAAATACTGTAAGTAAAAATAATTTCTTTTTCATATTTTTTATGTAAAATATATTTTTTTTAATATTTTCATAAAATAGTCATTTTGTCATTGAGTTCAATCCTCGCCTGTAATAAGTAATATACAAACGATTTTTGCTTAATTCTAATTGGATGCGGCATCTGTGGACGTAGTGACGTAATCAAATTATCTTTTGTAGCCTCGCGTTTCTGAAACATAGAATCCTTGTTTCAATATTTTATTCGCATTTGTTAAAATATATTGAACATTTTAAAAAGATTTTATATTGTTTGAACAATAAATATATTATTATATATAAATAGAATATATATATAATTATATAGTATAAAATACTTTATTATTTAATTCTTTGTATTTATTAGATATAGATATTTCTAGTTTCTTTAATTTTCAAGATTAGGCCGTCGAGCCTTAGATTTTTGTAATAATAACGGGTTGATTTTATAATAGTAAGATACTATAGACGGGTTATTGGGTCTCTACAGATATTTCCAGTCTTGTAACAGTTATACGAGATTCTAATTATACACTCGTAAACAATTTTTGTACGCTCTAGGTTTATTTAACTTAATCTATTACAGTATGTCTTTAAAATGTTTCTAAATGGATCTAGAATAAATATGGATTAAAATATTTATTGAATTTATATATTTTACATATATGTCATATGTTTTATGGACATATATCAGCTTGTATAGTTCATGTACGATCTGTACGAAAGATGGTGTGCTGTGGCTTATGCGTATAGAAGTTTCTTCTCTATATACTGGAACATAGCTGCCTCTTTACTGGGTACACAGTGTCCGACAGACGGTGTATGCAAGGCAAATAATTTTTTCAGAAAATTTAAAAATTTTTTCTTCTTCCTTTCAATTTTCTCTTCCTACTGGTGACGGAGAGGAATTCCAGTTGCGGTAAAAAGTATTTTTTTTTGTATGAAAATTTTTCAACTTCAAATAAAAATTATCCATTTGTTTCACAAAAAATTGATATGAAGCCACAAAAAAGGTACTTGTGTGAAGTGTCTATCTGTTATGAAATCTGGGATATTGTAAAAATAAGCGTGGACGGTCTAAATTACCAAGCCTAAGACAATATATATATTATTAGCTATAGTAATAATATATATTTAAACAGAGAAAATATATATTATAGTATATATAATATTATATATATATATATATCAAATAGTATAATAGAGTGATAGTAAATATATATATAATATATATTAGTGAATATATAATTAATTATATATCGTTGTATTCCAGTATAAACATTATATTGTTTTGTTCCTCAATAACATATTATATTTACTCAATCGAATACTTAATAGTTCTTTTATTGTTTCTGAAGGTACTGTCAAGAAGAGATTGCTTCTTACAGCGAAATCCACAATTTCAGATTTCCCAATGATCAGTGTCCGTACATAAATCGAAAAGAAGTTTTTCCTCTGCTGCATCGGAATGAGGATATAAGGCATTGTTTTTGGGGAATTTTTTTTTAAATTTTAAGAAAGTGAATTAATTTTTTTTTTTTATTACAAATAAAAAAATATTAGTATTTTTCATCCTTAAGATATAACTGGGTATTATTATTATTTGAAGGCAAAACACGGACATTATTTTAACTAATTTTATGTCCAAGAAGTATTCGTCATGAACACAAGCGCAACTGCCAGAAAGTGTACGCCAGAGTAAGTTTTGCATTCCATTCTTACTGGTTCTATTTGTATTACTTCCTTTGTATTTTCTGCTGTTGATAGACGGATTTCGTGGCAAAGATATCTGCTCTGAATGTTGTGCTTAATATTTTTTATTGCTACCGCGGTCCGTAATTAATTCATCAATTTTTTTGTTTCTAAAGAGGACAACATTGAAGTTTCCTCACGCGATACAACGGAGCAAATCACATTCCTCCTGAAGAGATAGCTCAAGGGGCTGAATCCGTCGATTTAAAATCATCTTTTTCACATTTAATATATTTTGGCAAAAACAATGGAGCGCAAACGTTGAACATAAGACCGTTTGAGGACATTCCCAAGGCCCAACATTACCTCTGCTGGCTAGTGGGTTTATAAATAATTCTGGTGTGTAGGTCGAGCTCTTGAGACTACGTACGCTTTTACGGCTATTTCTCGATTTTTATACTTCCAGGTCGCGATGACAGATAACCTCCGATGGTCGAGAAATTACGCGAGCTACGTACGGTTTTGTTACATAATGCGAAGGAGGGGAATGCTTCATATTTAATACAGTCCACTCCGGAACTCTTCCGGGCTGATAATTGGGAAGATGATACTGAAGTTTCCACTACCGTGGAGCTACTACTACCTATTGGTTCTCTATTATTTCCTTCATTTCAGTGAGCTTCTTATTATTATGTATAATATGTGTCTCATATTAATCATCGCTCCAGAGTTCATAATCTCGTGAAGCTCCCAAAAACCTTTTACAAACTTTCCTCTCGATTCAGCTGCTTTAATGCACGAACGTAAAGAGAATATATTGTGAAGTGACGAACAGCGTCGTTTACTCTCTTATTTTTCTAGTTATATTCAAATGCTAACACCCTCACATTTACAACGGTCATATAACACACTAATGCATCTTGATGTGTGTAAAAATTCAATTCCAAAAGCAGCATTTCAAACCTAATTTGTAAAAAACTCACTCTTTTTCACATAATTGGCAAGATTGCTCGGCGTCAAATTAAAGCTCCACAAATCCAAAATTTTCTACCACGGTGTATCACACTCAAACTGAGAAAAGTGGCTCCACCAATCTTTTCAGAGGCTCAACATGTACCAACTTTCAGATTCGTATATCTAATAAATGAACAGGTACATTTTCAAATGCCATTAATTCTGAATCTCCCTAAGTGTACCAGATACTCGCTAAAGGCGTGTGTTTTTGTCGTAACTGTGAAAGACATGCCCACCATACTTCTGAATGCGTGTTCAACTCTTTTTGTTCAAATGTGTTACAAGCCCAATGCGGGGGTTGCTCAAAGAAACTGCCAGGCACAGTCCTGGGAACTTATTCACCTCAGGATTAAGAGGAGTGTGTAAAAGTCGTGTAGAGATAACCGCCATATTCGAGCAAGAAAATTACGATAGAAATCAGACAAGTTCAAGTAGAAATTCGTCTGTTCATAGGGGTTCAAATTCCAATTTTCATAGGGGTCAAAGTAACTCAAGGGGAAGTTACCAGGTGAATCATTGCTATAATATGCCAAATTCATATCATAAGGGTGCAAATTATGCTAATCGCATGACAGGTAGGTCAAATAATTATTCAAAAACCGAGCTGCGAAAGGCCGGAAACAAAAGTTGTAGAAACAATTCTCCTCACGTATCATTTTTCAGAGAACAATTTAGAGTCTCAAGTGCATTTATTGGATCCTAATTATAATCCAAATAAGCAATTTCATAATAAATCTGAGAAATATAACTCAAAAAGGCATGCAATGTATTCTAATAATTCTTATTTTCCACATAAATCAGTACGAAATCGCTGCTCAAATTTCCGTAATCCGCCGATTTTTGATCAAAATTCCGAATGCTTTCTTATTTTTTCTAAGTCAAATTTTTGAAGATAAGGCTTTACGCGTTTTCGCCTCAGAAGCGTCACGTAGTTGCCCATTAAGAGCGGCGTAATATTCCCTCATTCTCAATAATACATCGTGTTTCAAATGTGTATAAAATAGATGATAATCCTGTAGTATTGGATATAGAAGTCTACATTTTCTAAAAGTAGAACTCACTGTGAGGTATGAGTTTATCTACAGATATGTCAAGTTATTATTAGACATGGGTCGGGGGTCTTTATTAGTCAGGGACGTTCGAAAGGTTAAGAAAACTACTACTTCCTTTAGAATTAAAAGAGGATAACATAGTGCTAAAATCCATATCTGGGAACGTGATCCCAAATTTAGGTCGGGTAAAACTCCAGTTACTGTTGAACGATAGGACGCTGAGTTCAGAATATTCTATGTAATTATGTTAAATAACAAAACTTTCCAGTGGGAAAGATAATAGTGTGTTAGCACTAAATATGACTCGCTCTCCGCTGACCCATCGTGCTCTTTGAATTTTGATAAGAATGAAATGTGTAGAATGACGAAGGGAGACATAGTAAAGCATTCACGAAATTAAATGTTTGGAGGTGCCGTGACTCTCATGCTTTGATTAGATAAGACAGTTCTATTTTTAATCCATTTATCGCATGATAACAATGCTCTTAACGCACTCTATAAAAGTCAATCCCTGTGAGTTGTTTCTGTTTTGCAAAACACATCTTATTAATTTCGAGCACAGTCTTATGTGCATGAACTTCAATTTATAGTGACTGAGTGAAGTTGACACACGATTTATTATAGTCACCCAAAGGATCCCTATCAATTTCAATTATGCACTTAGTCTTCTATCGTATTCCATATAATGTCCCGTTGACGTTCGTTCAAGGCGTGGACCATTATCACCGTGAGATAGATATTATCTCAGTTAATTTTGAGAAAACTCATATGTTTCAATAAATGTAACATTTTGCATATATGTTTTTAAGTGGTACTGATATAAAAAAGACTCGGCACATATTGTTCTAGTCACACTCTGTTTTAATTTAATGTTCAGTCCAGCTCTCTAAATAAGGAGCACACGTAATTACAAACTATCGGTCTGCATAAAACAATAAATTCTCTCTCGTTTTCGTTAGTTCTTATCCATATAAGAGCAATAACCGGATAGCTACTACTCCCGACGCGATCTTTCTAATCGTGTGCGTAATTATACATGGATTATGACTACACACAGGATTTATAGGGAAATTCTTCTTTCAAATTCGAAGAAAGACAGCATATACTTTAGTGGCTTTTACTCTCGTACACAAGTACTGCGTCACACGTGGTAGAAACACTATGGTTTATTTCTCTTGATTTCTTACTATAAATAGTGAGTGATGTGACTAACCTCAGTAAAATGACTCTGCACAGAGAGACAGAATATTTGCTTTTGTTTCGGTAAAGTTTAAATTAGAATTAACGTCAGATTGTCCGACGGCTTATGTAATATACTCAACTATCTCTTCCGCACAAATATTTTCAGTCAGATAATTGATTTACTGGGTGAATAAATGGCATGTTGATGGATATATAGAATCATCGATCAACCTCACTCGCATCTCTCCGTAGTTCTTCCAGTCAAAGGGAGTCTAAATGACACGAGGATGTTATTTTAGATTTAGAAGATTAAACATACAATATGTTGTCCTTTACAAACTAGTCAATAGATATGCAAAAGATGTGCACTCCACTACGATTCTAAGTTAGGAGATTTCCAAAGTATATTCAAGTCCTGGAATCTTAAAGTTACTCAATATACCGAGCTGTGGCGAGTGATTAATCAAATAAGATAGTCGCCCATACCTCGCATTCTCTACACATAGAGAGGACATTACCATTTTAAATTACTTCCAAATGGAGTTGAGGAAAATTCTTTTCTCATGTCTTCTAGTAAATTTAAGTGGGAAGCAGCTCTTTCTCACCTGTTAGGTATTCACGCACTCATCTATCTTGATGACATCATTGTTATTCTAAGATATACGATTCACACTATCGTAGTCAAAGTTAGTGTTATGCTTTAAAGAAAGCGAGCTTAAAATCACAACGTTTTGAGAAGAGCAAACTTTTTTCAAAAGGATCCTTAGTTTATTTAGAGTTTCTTATTAGTAGTGAAGAGTACTTTCTGCAGATCCGAGTAAGTTAGAAGTACTCAAGTCTTTTCCAGTACACTACAGATATTAGTTCAGACGTTCTTTCATAGGTTTATACCTCGTTAATATCGCAATATTATCCTAGTTTTCTGTTTGTTGCACAGGCCGAATTACAGCTCTTGATACAAAAAGGTTGTAACATTTGTCTGGCAAGAAGGAAACAACAAAAGAGACTTATTAGAATACTTCTACAAACAAAAGTTAATCGTAGAACCTTTATTGCAATTTCCAAACTTCAATAAAGAATTTATTTTATGTACGGACGCCAGTGGAATAGGGCTCGGAGCAGTCCTCGCACAAAGAGATTCAAATGGTAAATGACAGGAGCCATATCATTCAGCTCAAGAATGTTGAGCAAGGCGAGAGAAAACTAACTATAGCTCGATTGATAGAAAAGCCTTGGCATATAACGCACTCGCACACATGTCAATGAGACATAAATTAGGAATATTAGTTTATGAGAGAGTATCAATAAAGATCTATACTGATTCACAAACCTCTGCTGCAAATTTCAAAAGGCAAAGATACTGAGACGCATTAAAATTAGGCAGATGGGCTAGTAGAAGGTTGACGCATTAACCCGAAGATAGTTATTTATTTGAAGGTAAAAAGAAATAGTGATGTTCACAGACAATTCTATTGGGAAATAGCACCACCTGTAGCAGATATTCACCCATATCTTTAGGTGTCAAATATTAGATTCTCATTCACCAGATAAAAAAGCACTTGTTATAACTTTACGTTCGGAGGAGTGATTAAAAAACCGAACAAGAAAAATGTGAAAGATAAGTTTATTATAAGTTTATATAAAAAAGGAAACAACGTTCTGTTATCCACAGTGCAATATATTAATATTTTATACTACGTTACAAAGGAGATGCAATACCTAATTGAAGTTCCAAATTCATTATGTTTTGTAACTGTTTTAAATCTCCAATCACATGTGTCTAGGCGGTTGGTCACATGGGATTGCATACGCACAGAGAAAAGAATCAGAGAACGTTACACGTTTCCGAAGTTATCAAAACTTGTTCAGCAATTTTGTAAAGAATGTCCTTCTTGTTTAAGGGTTAAGGGGAACATTCCTAAACGTGCATCTATATACAAGTACCCAATCGCATATCAGCCGTTTAGTAGAGTTCACACTGATATCATTGGACCACTTCCTCCTTGTTCTAAAACGGGTTCTAAATATATTCTGGCTTTCAAAGATTCGCTTACGAGGTATGTTGAATTGTGTCCTATACCTTCTTTAAATGGGGTTTATATAGCAAACGCTTTGCTTCATAGAGTTATTGTTCGTCATAATACTCCTTCAGTTCTTTTCGCGAAAGATGCAGGTGATTTTGTTCCCTCATTTTTCAAACAACTTTGTAAGCTTTGGAAAATTCCAAAAGTTGAAATTTCTATTCTTCCTCCTGTTCAGGATAACAACGTGGAACATTGTGATTTACAAGTAAAAGATTACTTGCGTCGTTATGTCAAGGATCATGGTAATGATTGGACATCCTACCTTCCATTCGTTCAATTGTGCTTGAACAGCACCTACAATGAGACGCTAGGGGAAAGTTCACATTTTGTTCTTTATTCGTATAATAAACGCTTACCTTACGATGTAGATAACTAACATCACACCTTTCTCTAGTATAAAACGAGAGGAATTTTCACCAAGTCATGAGGAACTAAAAGACTTAAAGCAAACGTAACTCACGGATTTGATCGTGAGCATCGCAAGAGGAAAAATTTAGAAGATGAAACGAACAAAATATACATTAACAGACAAAGACGTTATAGTAAAGCTCTTGGTAGCAAAGATATTTTATGAGATAGTCGATGTGTAATAATTGATTAAACCTGCTGGAAAATTAACCAAGAAATTACGAACAGCTATGAGAGGTCGAACGCGTACCGGAGTTGTCGGAGAAATATGGGAAGAAACAGATTTATATTACAATGTTGCAAGTGCACGAGAGGATCGCAGTTCATAGCGGATAATTTATAAAATTGTATGCATGAAGCCAAATTCTTGATCCAAGAATTTTCCTCAAATAAGGAAAAATATCATGCTATTTAAATCTAATCAAAACAAGAAAGTTCATTTCAATAATGAGTGGATAAATGATGAAACGGAAAGTTTATCTCAAGATGACGAAAAGATGAAAATGTCATGGTTCCTCATCAATATGCAAGAAATGCAAATAAGATTCCTATCTCAATATCAAATGGTCAAACAATAACTTCCTTATATATTAAATTTACAGTTAAGCATTTATTCGTAATTCAAAATGATGTAAATAGTCCGAATCCGGTTAGTCATAATCGCTCTGAAGGAAATACTTCTCGTTCCGATAGTACTTTCCAATCTTCATTTTCGGGTTTCAATAATAATAATGGAAGTTTATCTTTTCATAGTTCAAATATATCGAAGTCGGAAACTGACACTTCGGATAGTAGTTACAAACCATATCAGTTATTCCAGGGACCTCGGGACCAGAGTCCTCGGTTTCTTCGTTCTTCTAAAGTACCTCCTATTCATAGTAGTCCTGTATCTGATGAATTCCTTAATCTTCCTTCCTGTCTGTCCCAACACGGTAACGTTTAGTCATTTTCTGAAATTAGTGTTTTTCAGATTCTTTCGTGTCAATTGAACTGTTCAGTGAAATGGCTGGAATTTATGGTAGCATTTTCAATGAAAGCTGCAGATGGATATATTTAGATTAGAATTTATTTATTTTTTTTTTTTATTCATATTGTCTAAGATAACCTCCCTGAACGCCCTTACACTGAGTAATAAGAATTGAAATTGAAGATTTGGAAGAATGGAATCTATTCTATGGGAATAGTAAATATCAATGTTGTAGGGAAAGTAGTTAAAATCGAATTAAACAATAATTTTGATTTTTAGATTTAAAATCAATGTACAGTATATCATAGAAATATGTATATGTCATAAAAATTGCCTTCTCGGAGGGAGGGTATTCTGTTTACCGCTCCAAATTATATACATTAATAATTTTCTTAGTATAGATAAAGTGAAAAAACAAATGCATTTTAAAATCTATTTCAAATATTGTACAAATAGTAATTAGGTTGAAGGGCAAACGCGCCACCTGTTGATAAGCCCTGAATATATTGATTATTATAGTAGAATGTACTGTATTCATTCGAGTCTGTCGCTTCGTTTCGTGGTGAGAGAGTGTGTTTTAAGACTGTACTGTTACGCAGAAAAAGTATTGTTGTTGTTGTTAAGATAAGTAAGTTGATCTAGTGTTTTAAGATAACTCGTGTGTTTTATTATTTTGCATTTAAATGTTTCTATTATCAAGTGAAGCCATTATATATATATTTTTGTATTGAATCTATGCTTACAACAAGCTCAATTTAGACTGCAGGTACCCACATCGTCGTTTATCTAACCTACTGTTGCAGAACACAGTAAGTCATATTTATCCTTATCACATTGTAGAATATTCTACGAAGAAGATAGAGTATACATTATTGTTCCTAACAAGATAATATTTTATGCAAGATTATTTGTGCAAAAGCGCATATACTACGTTCAAGAATATTTTACATAATCAAGCTGTTTATCTCTGCACTCTCAGTCTCTACTATCACAAGTGAATTTTAAAGCTATTCACAAACCACGCTCTCTTCAAGATTAATTTACAAGACTCGATTATCTATTAAATCATTAATGAAATATCTATATTATTATTAAGAAGAAGATTTATATTTGTAAATAAAGCTGACCTTACTGCTACGCATTTTGTTAAAAGGAGAATAATATTATTTTACTGAAAACCATTTATTAAAGGAATGTGACTTCTATATTCTACATTATTATTTAACAAATAATATATTAAGATATATAAAATATAATATATATATAATATATAATATATATATATATATATAATATATATATATATATATATATAATATATTAAGAAATATATATATTATATATATGATATAATATATATATATATTATAATAATAATATACAAGATAATATAAGTATTAAGATATATATATATATATAAAGGATAATATAATATATATAAGATAATATTTATATGACATTGCTAAAGAAAATATATATATAAGATTTACTATTAAAGATTATTCTTATATGTGCATCGTCTCATTCAAGCCTCTCTCTTTCAAGTTGACCAATTATAGATAAAGTTTGTAGCCACCGATGAGTCCCTCATCCTGTCCAGTTTTGCAATCTTCGGGAAGTACGATTTGTCTTGTACATTAGTGCGCACGGATATCATAATAATATAATAGCGTATGAATATAAAGGAAAATTAATATAATTTGGGAAAAAATGATTATATTCTTGAGCATGTCAAGATTTAGTAAAAATATTAATATTGAAAATCAATATAAATATATTTAATATATATCAAATTAATTCACAAATATGATCAATATAGATCAATATAGGTCAAATAGATATCATAGTATAATCAATGGAGGTGTTATGAAGTGATTAGATAGTAGGTGTGGAGTAGTTTGATTTAGTGATTTAGTAATTTATAAGATAAAATAATATATTAACGAATCAATAAATCTAAATAATATGATCTATGGTAGAATCTAACTATAGATCTAATGGTGGGATGAACAGAATAGAGGTAGTGGTGGGTGGATTTGATAACTAATATTTATGATTGTTTAACATGCTCTATTATTAATTGATGTAAAAAGCAAATTTTTGTTATAAACATGAAAAGCATAAAAAAATTTAGAAAAATTATATTTTTTTAAAAAATTAATTTTTACTTAAATATTTATGCTTTTCCTTCGGGGGGGGGGGGTCTCAAGACACCCATTACGAACTTATAACTACCATATTCGAGATCAACGGGTCCGATAACATATATAAAGATACACATATTGTATTATTTTAAAAATATTTACTAACTCGGCACCACACCGGAGCCAGCACCGGTGCAGGATCTGAGTCCGACTCCGACTCCGGCTCCAAATCCTTTCTTCAAATTTCAACCTTCTACGGTCTTTTCAATTTTGGGGGGACCAGGACACGTAACCTATGTGTGTGAATGCTCGAGTGCGTAAAAATCGGGAATCGATTTTTTCGACACGCTCAAGGTCAAATAATAATAATAATAATAATAATAATAATAATAATAATAATAATAATAATAATAATAATAATAATAATAATATAATTAATAATATAATAATAATAATAATTACAAAGCGTAAGAACGTTCAGTGTCAAATTTACTTTCACGATAAACGATAAGCCTAACTCTGGTCTTTCCAATGCTGAACAGGACGTAGAGGGAGCATCCTCTAAGAGGCAACACCCACTTAGGGGGGTCATACGGACACGAAAACTCGGCTGTAGCGAGATCACCACATCAACTAATACTACACCAAATTTCATACCGATACAATAACTCTAACATAGCAAAACAAGAGTTCAACCAAATGCTCCCCTATACTACTATTCCAACAGTATGAGCTACTGGTTTAGAGGAAACCTTGTGCGAATTATTCTACACCACTATCTTTAAGCTCGTTTTCTACGAGTCTTTAAATAAGCGAAAATCCTCAGCAACATATGTAATACCATACTCAGAAATCATTCCATTTACATTTGAGCAGGAACAAATTAAATTATCCTTCATTATTTTGGTTTATATTTTTTTATTGTCAGACTTCAGTGATGTCTAATAAACTCCAACTCTTCGAGCGTCAACCTAAGAGTTTTCTTTCTTGTTTTGACAGATTCAAGTCGAAAACCAAATCACTAAGTTTCACATTTGTGATGTGGTTAGGTTTAGTCCTTCATCCTTTTGGTGTATATGTTTTATCTCTTGATGTTGTTGCCTCTGCAGAAGTGTCTGGAGAATCTTCATTAGAGTCAGAAATTTTTTGTTAGGAAGCTGGTGCTAATGGAATTGGCACGTCTTCACCATAAAATGCTTCTCTTATAGCGTTTTGATATATGATTGCAAAATACTGCTTTTACTTTAAATTTAAACCAGCTACATTTGTTAAGTAAAAGTAGCAACCATCATAATGAATGTTGACTCCCGCCAAATTATAGGTACTCCAAAAGGCAAATGCTACTTTTTATTTGTAAGCACTGGGTTAGTTTAACATATCACCTATTGCATGTTGTATGCGGAACCCAAAATTATGCTGGTCTCTCAAAGAACAATTTTTTCTTTTTAAAATATGGTTTATAAGTGGTGTTCAGCAGTGTATATATATTGGCTGGTGTTTATCTTTAAGAGAATTTTTCCCAAGAATAGCAAAAATCATTCGGACAATTTTTTACAAGCATGATTTTTTTCATATTGTAAATTCCTGAAACTTTTTTTTAACGAACGATAGCAAACTGAAATGCATTCATAATAGTAATTAGTTAGTTGCTAACATACAGCATACTTTGACATTAGTATGCAATAAAAAATTACGTTATAAAAACACCATAACAACACATACAAGTTACACCATTAATAGCAGAAGTTACCTTGAGGGAAATTTTATATAGGGAAATGACACTTTGCGTAACTCGTTGAAATGTATGTGTACGTTTGTGTTGCTATTGCAACTGTAATACTGCAGTATATAGTTAAGGAGTAGAGCCGACTCCTGAGTGGAGTTAGATTAGAGCTGGAGAGAGAGAGAGAGAGAGAGAGAGAGAGAGAGAGAGAGAGAGAGAGAGAGAGAGAGAGAGAGAGAGAGAGAGAGGGAGAGAGGCGAAGAGTAGTGCGGTGCTTAAATCAAAACTTGCATTCGATTTGCGTGATGTAATTTATATCAAACACTGTGAAAGGATGGCTACTGAGATCGATTACATAGTTCTTAAACCTCTAATAGTGGTATCAGTGGTAGTAGTAGTTTTGTGGTAGTAGTCACCATAGTCACTTTTTTTTTACTTTTTATTATCATTATTAATTTGTTTGACGGGTTGCATGAGGTTCTCACCCTTTCGACCGCGCGCTCCCCTGGCGTGAACTGACACTAAGCAGACGAGTGTGCCTGCAGGCGCAATATTGATGCGTGAACACTCAAATATACTCGCATTGAATTCTAGATGGAACGTTACTCTAAGCCTAGCCTTTACACTTTTAAATAAAGTGATTACTCCCTTTACGTTTTTAATTTCTTTTCGTATAGCCCTTTTTTTAAACGTTGAGTACATTTTATTTTTAACTGAAACATTTTAATTTATTTATAGAAAATCTGTTTCATTATTAAAAAGTTTTTAAACATTTAATTTTTTTAAGAAAAATTTTCTTAATTTTTTAAACAAAAACATGGTCTTTATGAACCCTAAAGCAGTAAGTCAATAAAGAGCATCGCAATCACTCCACCATATCCCCGTCATTTGAACTCAGACTACCTTATTTATTAGAAAGTACTTCATATAGTGAACTAATATAAATATAACTCGGAGAGGTCTTCACGTTTAAGGCTGAGGAATTAGGTCTCTTTAAGGGAGTCCTTTTTTTTTATTTTTTTATTACCTTTAGAAAACCTATAAACTATCAAAGTATTTGGAATATATAGAAAACCGGTAGATCTACCAGTCTCTATCCTTTACTTCTTCATAATGAACTCTGAGATTCCGAATGTACATCTATTTTTATCACTCTTTAATCTCAAACTACTAACTTTAACTTGTCCCAGACAATCTTATAATCCAATGTACTGATATATCATATATTAATATAATATATATATAAGCAGCCTGTATCAAAAAAGGGGGACTCCCTCTCAACTCTTAAGATGTTAATAAGGGGTACTGTGTCATGATAGGTAGATATATATAACCATTATTTTCTATTACAAGATAAATTCAAATGAATCAATCGTTCACTACCTATCTACCAGTGACTAGATCATGTTTTTTCTCTTAATATTGATTAGATACTGGCGTTTATAACATAAACTAATACGGTGATCAAGGCTATTCATTATATTGTTGAACCCAACTATAGCCTATCAATGATAAAAAATTTTCATAATTGGGGAAAATCCCAATGGCTTTCCAATACATCAATATACCATACCAAATAATAACCTTACTAGAAGTTACTATTATTCGTGAGAAGAAATGTGAGAAAGTCCGAATAGAACCTGAGACCTTCCTTATTAAACCTGGAAACCCTTACCTAATATACATTGGATTTTCAATAATATATATATATCAATTACTTGTTACTTCATAGGTCAGATTTTACTATGAGGGCAATGCTATTCTACTTGAAGGTCACCATTACATGCGCAATACACCCACCATTAAATCAACCTGAAAACTGACTCGTCAATCGTATGCACGTCTTGACCTTTTAACACTGCTCATTCATACACTCTATATATCATATAAACCATGTACGATAATGGTGAACTAAGTCTTATTCAAACTTATTTCCACATTGCCTATATACTATATACAATAAACAGCTGACCAACCCCGTGGGAGACGGCGGCGATAGTATAATATATATATGTATCAGTAATAATAATAGTAATATATATTATATATATTATTATATATATATAATAATAGCTATCATTACACTAAACTCTTATATATACCTAGTATATAGAATACCCATTCAACAATGAGTGATGCAATTAGTTACTCCACAGGAAGGCTTGCCTGGCACACTCTAATCGGGTGCGGGTCTGGGAAGGGGTGAGAGACCTCGAAGAGTTTTTCGAAAACATACATTCGACCTAGAGAACCTTCTGCTCCATAAATGGAATCTTTTGGTCAAGATCAGACATGATGGAGAAAACTATATGCAATTATAGTGCAAAAGATATTACTAATACTTTCAATAGCCCCTCAATTATAACTAGTTTTGCACTTGAACAGACCTATATATATAATATGGCCTCTGCGAGAGAGAATACGTTATCATGACCACTTCACTCTATTTATACTGGCAGTTTGAAAAACACAATTTGTTAAAGTATCATTTTCTATAAATATTTCTCATATTCCTTATTATGCACGCACAAGGTTTAGCTTAGTACCTAGTTCCTCATTAATGGTAGAAGGGTTATCAATAAAATAATAATATAACAAACTATATTAGGCAATTATCCGAGTCCTTATAAGCTTATCCTAACCTAATTATATTGCCTGGTCCGTTTGAATCCCACTCTTCTCACACTCTCATCGCATAGGCTTCTCTTAATCTTCCTAGTCGGGAACATTCATGCCAAAGAGGCATAGAGAACATGATGCTGGTTATCACATACATGTTCTTATCTCTTTATCTCAGTGCACGTTTCCGTGAACGTTATTGTTCACTTCTCATTCAGCTTTGCATAAATGAAATTAATTAAATTCATCTAAATTACACTCCCACATTCAGTCTGTCAACACTATTATATTACTATTTACTTCATATTAAATTTACTTTATACATTTTCTAAAATCTTAACTCACAAGTCGCATAGATTCCGCCTTCAAATCGAATCTATCAATAAAAATTTAAGACACTAAATTCTCTTTCTTTTCTTTTCTTCATTTCTCGACTCGTAAGAACTACAATATTCTCATATACTTCATACCTTTTCACTCCCGATCTTCCAATCCACTCGATGTTGCATGTCATTGGGAAAAATTTTGAGATCATCTCTCATCAGATACATATACGTCTCTTGTTCTTCACACCTCTTCTAAATCCAGCACATAGTCCCTTATCCACCACCCCACCACATCTCCTCTCAAATATGTAAGACAAATTATAAAATTAACAAATTTTGGAGAGTATTGTAGGTATACACACACAAAAAACTTATTAATCTCTGAATTCACATATTTTCCCCAGAAATTCAACGGATGGATTGAAGATCGGGCCAGTGGAAGGTATGAATGATCTGAATTTGGTAGCCGCCTTTTCTTGCGAAAGAGGACAAAAAAATTAAAGCCTCTAGCTATCATCTATAGTCAAAGATATGTCAATATGCGGTATCTGTCTTAACATCGAGAATTCGCTGAGCGGTATCGTTGGAGATGAACACGGACGTGTCACACTCGGTTCTGAGTATAGTGGTTCTTAGGAAAAGTGTTATCACGTGGTAAAACTTTTTTAAAGACCTACTAATACACATCCCTGCTCTTTCCGTGTCATGCTCCTAACGTGCGTAGGACAAAAATCTTTTCACTCTCCGCAGAGAGTACAACCGGCTGCACTTAAACGTGAATCGCTACTTGCCGCCAGAGGTTCGTACATTTATGCTCGCATATCCCAAGCGAGCCCAACGTACGGTAAATCCATTATCTGCTGCTCAGATACGCAATAATCCGACTCATCTCGCATGCAGACAAAATTGTATGCGTTAGCAAAGCAGCATGATCTTCATACGGCTTTGAATGTTTTCATTTCTAAGACGAAATTGATATTTTACATTCTATAATAGATATAAAATAATTCTTTTAATCATGAACAACCTTCAAACACATTTATACCTATTGATAAACAAACTTCAATATTACCATCTCTACTATGATGTATTGTGATATGGAATTCAAAATGTGGCCCCGGAACCGCGTCACTACGGCGAAAGGACCGAAGGATGATAGGGTTCAGAAACTCAGTGAGCTGCTAGACAACACAGCATAAACCTCGCTGACGACTAAAAGAATGTAGCAAAGTGTTTGGAAAGATTACGCTTAATTTTGTTAAGACCATGTTATACATCTATATGAATATAGAAAATCAAATTTCAACCAATGAGATTCGAACATCTTCATTTTAACAATAATATACAAATTTTCAACCTGCTATATGTCATCAATGAAATCTAAGTAACGAGACTGGATCTTTAATTAGGAGCTATGATTTAATTTGTCTTAGGGCGCAAAAAGGCTTAGTAACAAGATTGAACAGTGAAACGGCGATCGGGATAATCACGATCCCTAATACTAAAAAAATAGACACAAATTACTAGATCTAAATCAATAGAAGGTTTTTTTGAACCTATATATATAGTAGTTTTTATCAACCTACGAGCATCACTACGAAATCGCTTGCACGATAAGTGATACTCTAAAGTACGTACCATCGCACAATTGGCCACCACCAATATCACTTTCAAGTACCTAACTATACAATGGCTATCAAGGTATCCTACTACTCAACTTATATACCAGCAGCAAAAATTTTGCGTTAGCCACCTCTGCAAATCTGTGTTAAAGCATCACATTTTATCACAATTTGAGATATATGTTCCTCAAATGGACTCCATCGCTGACTTGTCTTTAAACTTGTCTTGTTTATGTTACTTTAAAACGTTCCCACTTTATCATTATAGTAATGACTATCAATATATGCCTTTCGTTACTTCATGAACTGAACATTCTTTGTATATTATTATTTTTTTAAACAATCTTATTAATATTTTTTGGGACTAATATTAAATTATTAGATCATTTATGTTAGGTATACTCAACATACACTTGAAATTTCACTACATAATCGCGTAGCATAAAAGTCAGCCACCTTTTAATGAGTGTATACGTGGTAAAGATAAACCTAGTTAAAATTATACTCACCTTATCATATATATAAAAATTTGAAATACTCATTAATGTATTTGCTTTATTTTTGAGTCTAATTGTATATACAGGAAACCTACACCACAGCATCCGCAAAGTAAAGCGGCCAACACTGGGTATTATATAGAATATAATCGAAACTCATAGGTGAGATCCTAAAAGGTATAGATATTAACCAGGGCCTACAGTTTAAAGAAAATATTTATATGAATGAATTAAAGGAAAAACCTTCAGTATCAAAATAAATTATAAATAAACTTAAAATAATAAATATTAAAATAATATATATATCCTTACATTAAATATTAATAAATAGTATTAATATTATAAATAGCAAAATTATTATATATGCTGTAAAAGAAATAATTCAATTTTATATATATATTTGTAGAAACTAGAAAATAGAGTTACTTTGCTGATGTGGGAAAATTCACGCATATTAAAATAATATAGGGGTTGTATATAAATTTAAATCCTTTATGTTTCGAGGTGTTATGGACCATAAAATAGGAAAAACTGTACGAAATGGCGCTAATAAGGTTGAGAGGAGTCCTAGTAAAGAAAAGTAAACAAATCAACTGAAGATAGTTCGCCGACGATCACTGTCGTATGAGGATAGGGTCACCGTGCGAGCGCGAGAGATAAATTAATTGTCAAGAAGATAGTGCAGAAGAAGATAATCTCAGCTGAAGATTAACTTCTCGGTCCGTGGACCAATTACTTGGAGGCCGCATGAACTCAATGTTACCTTCAAAACACATCAACACTGTTCACGAGGGCACACGGCCTTGTCGGGTACGGTGAATAGGTTGTAAGAGAGAAAGCCTACCCGCATTTCAGCTGAACTACAGATCGCTTCGGGCAGTGTGATCTCAACAAGTATAAGTTATACGGTGACAAGTGCTGAGTCTATCGCTCCCCGGCAGGTGGAATACCGAATTCTCTGTCGAATCAACTTAAGACACTTAGCCAACAAGAACAGTTGAGTGTACAATTATAACAAAAACTCGAAGGCGACTTGATCGAGCGCAATGAGTTATGGAATATCGCAACGTTCTCAGTGTACTTATTGATGTGAGAAATAAGAGTTCGACCATCTATTTTGCTAAAGATAAATGAGTTGGCGGAAGGTGGATGTGGAGAAGTAAAAAAGCTCCGAAATAGTAAGAAGCGGGGCCAGTTGTGCTTGTCGAGCAGAACGATAGCGATACCGTATTTATCAGACGAGATTGCTTCCAAAGAAGCCGTACTGGTATCGACCTACAACCCTAGGAGAAGGAACCAGCGCGAGATACTTACTATAGAGATCACCTGACCGCTGTTCTGCTAAAGATCAAGTAAAAGGACGCATCGAAAATGCACAACGAAAAGAGAAAAAAGACGCTGAAAAATAATTTATGTAACATATTCCCAATAGAGAGCAGGACCAGCGTGATACCATCTCGAGGTGATGAATATACTACAGAGAGTAAAACAGAACAGTGGATTCTAATTAAGAAGACGTTCCAATCTTGGTAACGCTCACTATTTCAAAGATTGAGGAGAATTTATGGATTGATAAGGTTCTTCACAATGACTCTATTACATGTAGTTCAGTCACTATAACTGAGTACACTAAACAGTATCATTCGAGAGTAAAGAGGCCAATCAGCTAAGTAACAGCCCATATCCAATTCTGCCGCAAAGTTTATACGCTATTATCTGGAGAAGAGCGATGCATGGAGTGTCTGTCTATCATGGGGAGAGGCAAGTTGTGAGATTCTAAGTGGAGAAGAAACATGCAGACAAACTCATCTCACTTTTTGGTGCGAAGCCTTCCACTGATTGTGGAGGCTCCACGCTCAGTAAACACTAACGACATACTCTGATGTGCTAAAATTGAAAATTTCACCCGTGTATACTACGGAATAGGAATGTAAACTGGATACTTTGTATATGATGCCCGCTCCTCTTTAATCAAGGTGTCAGACAGAGGAAGATTTGGTCTAGTACATAATAAAGGGACGCATGAGAATAGGTCTATACAAAGACAAACGTCATAATGGTGTGCGGCCTTACAGCAAGATGGTGAAATCAGTCCTACATGTTGTATCGTGGTATAATTCGCGACCTTTTCTCGTCATATCAGTACGAATTTTAAGAGGCAACGATACCTGTTGCCATAATGATGGGGAGTTGAGAAACAATGAGGGAAAATTATTAATATAAACTAGTCTTTTGCTATAAGGGACTATGCTAAAAACTTTAGGATATCCTGAGGATCTCCCGCGAGATTCTGTGTTCACGCACTTGTGCCAGAATGGTCTCATTAAAATGCGTTGGTGGTACCGCTGAATCAAGCTTACTGTATTAACTTGTTGATGCAAAGACATATTATGTATTCTCCTTCGAAAGAGAGTAAGAGAGAGAGGTAACGGCCTATTCACAGAGTCATCATAACAGAACTTATAACTTCTGCGATCATAGCTCATCACACCGGGAAGAGAACAAAAATTCAGTGATAACGCCTCGCCCAGGTTGTCTGCATGTACTACGGAGACTACAGCGTGAGAGTCTAACACTAGAGTTGTATGTAACAGTGTGGTCTTGTAATGTGAGAGGCTCAAATCCATAGTAGTTGACATTAGAAACAGTAACCGTCTTTAACTCACAGGGGTCAGCTACTCTTTATGGCTCCACCTTGCGTACTTGAGAACTGGTAGTACGTTATAGAGGTGTGGCCGCGATAGAGATTACAGTATAAGAACGGTGTGAATAATCCTCAAGTGTGACTTGATTGTCCGCATTCATAGTTGGCACGCGAAATAGATTTTATAAGGCAGACGCATTACTGTTATAGATACACATTTAGTGTGTGCAAGCATCTTAACAATGTACTGATTGGTAAATGTTCATTTTATCTTCAGAAGCTTTGAGGAATAGTGCAAGGTCTGCGTATACGCAAATAATTGGCTCGGGTGTCATTTCGATGCAACCTTTTATTTCCGTGCATATATAAACATAGAATTTGAGTTCTAGAAGATAATTTGTACTTTTTGAGTTGGTAAGTTAACAGGATTATACAAGATAAGCTGAAGCACTATAAAATTGTTATAGAGATGTTCAATGTCGGATATTACTATTTCTGTCATGGGACACGTAAGCGATTTGTGGAAAGAGTATTCTTTCCTTCGATTCTCATATATTTTATGCACTTATATAATTATAGCTCATTTCAAATGTGAGTCGCTATTGCTAACTTAGTCTTTTGTTCGGACGATTGAAATGAAGAATGGAAGACAAGGGAGTTAACCTAGCCTATTGTGAAATTGTCTCATTTGAAAGTCCTCTAATTAACTAGTTTGTAGAACTAACACTTATAGTTTCAAGATAAGGTCAGTCTCATTTAGTGTACTCTTTACCGGCGAGGTCTATTTCAGAAAACAATTGATGATTGAGATAAATAATTGACCGTCGCTGGGAATTTTATTGGTGGTACAATGTTGAATATGAAAAAACAATACCACGAGTAAGGAGAGTCAAGCTAATTGTATAAAATTGAAGGAGTTAACATTTTTATGAGTAGACATCACATTTAATCTTATAGGATTAAATGACCTAACATCAATCATTTTCCAGGAGCTAAAGTTGGCATTGACACCGTGTATATTATGCGAGACAGGGAGGCAAGCTACATGAGCATAAACTTGGTATGGACTTCTATTTGACAGAAAGCATATTAATGAACACACAGATTGATTTGTCCACATGGAAAAAATACCATAGTGAGACGAAAATGGAATATTGTTTATTTATGTTTTATAGCGAGAACTTCTCATGTTCTGCCCTCAAACATGTTGGCAACGTAAGCCAAAATTATGCTTATTGTCATTATCAGATCACGGATCACAAAGAATGGAAAAAGTACACAAATCCAATAAACAAGGCAACCATCCCGTCCTCGATGAGAATAAACTTGCACAATCGAGAGCGACATTCTCATCGGAAGTGTCAGATTCAGCGAGAAAGAAGTATATTCTTTCAACAAAAGAGATCCGCTGCTCGAACGATTTTTTCGCACACATCTCACCCGAAACTTGCGAAGTCATTTGAGAGAGAGATAGCCCTGTCGACTCTCCCCATGATTAGTGCGGCAGAAGTGCGGCCTGCAAACACACACTTTTCTAATCGGAGTAATTAGGAGTAAGGGAATAAAATCTATGGGTATCGGAAGCGAAAGATCACTGTAGGTCTTGATGAGCTCGTTGTCCCGCGCACACCGAAAGGAATCTTTACTACGATCCCAGGCATTAGTGGGGTATTTACGGAACTAACACAAAGAGCATGAAAGAGTCCGCGCAAAGTGATGGTAATATGAAAAGAAGCAGTCGTAGTGCGCGAACAGAGATGCTGGTTATATGTGACTACCAATTTTTTTGCACCGATCCATAGCGCAAGAGATATACACTCTACAGAGCTGAAGACGGGAACTCCATATGTGGGTTGGATATCATGACGGACTGCTTATATATTTTCCATTGAAATAAATGTCTTCTAATCTGAGTATTCAATGGATTCTGGAATTTCCAAAATCGCCACCCATATGTTATAACCGTTGTAGATTTACCGTCCTATAGACTTTGAACAGAATGAATCAGACATTGTTAATAACTGCGATAACACCATATTGTTATTCCTATATCCATAAAAAAGGACGGGTTATATAAGTATGGATTTTTAGAGAACTTGCTTGCCTCTTAATCCTCCCCATATATAAGACTACATTAGTCCTTGACAAAGTTCTGCAGTGCAGCGTTAGTTCTCAAATTTTTGAAAGGCTTAGGATCCTAAGACTTGCGGAGTAAGAGTCTAGATGTCATGTGCACAGCAAAAAAAGATATCACAAATGATAAACCATAAACTATGGGTATTCATCTTTGTTAGCTCAACTAAGCAGAGCAATGAAGACGGTTAGAATGCCAGTGAGCTGCTTAATGGTTATATCAGGCCCACATCCGTAGGATGTCCGCATGTGTGTGGGCATGAATTGTTTGGAAACACGCCGAGAGTTAGTTTAGTGAACTACAAAAACGTTTAAACTCCCTATGTCATAACCAAATTCCTACACTTAACGTTGAAGATGAGAGAGTTGTGGAGGTAGAACGAAGTGGCGAAAATATAACGTATCCGGATAGAATAGACTCAATCACGTGTATGGCAGCAAAATTACATTCCGCCACGAGACAAGCTCCTTTCGTCAAATGCAGCGCCTCTTATAATAATATAAAATTAAAATATCATGATTTTTGTTGGTCATATAGTATAGTTTCCTTTTAATTTTAGCCCAGTAGAGTTAATTTACTATTTTCTCTCGGTTATAGCTATTGTTGCGTACACTATTATGGTGAACCTACTAAGTGGAGTATTATAGCACGAACCACCTTTACTTAGCGCAATAGTTTCGGATGCATAATAGTTAATTTCCGCCTTGCTGTGATGAACCATAATATATATATAATATATGCTTGGTAAAGGAAGTTGAAATAAAGCCAATCACATCATCAGTCGATAAAAAACAACTTTTGAAGTAAGGAGAATAAAGTCGGGATATAAGCTGTGGCTCATGATAATATTAAAGAATACCCACTTTGCTCCGTCCATAAACATACCAGCTATGAGTATGATTTTAACATTGGGCTCGGTATCATAAAAGATATATAAAGATATTAGGTAATGAATTCAACGATAGCTATAGTAATACTAAATATATATCAATGGACCTCAGGTGATATACAGGTATAATAGCTATCCATAAAGGAATTAGGTGAGCAAAAGTGAATATTATTCATACAGTGAAAAGAAGTGTTAGTGTAATTAAAACATATTCCTATTAGTAGGTAGAGTCTCATGTGTTAGGTATCATGTACATCCCAGGGAGAAAGAGGTTATAGAAGATCATACGTAAAAGATCTTAGGATTTAGACGACACGTGGATCTAGAGAGCGTATCTACCTATTAAAAGAGTGGCGGAGGTTGAAAATTCTCTCATAGTAATAATATAAACTATACTCAGTGTAGTAAGGGTAGCTATGCATTAAAATAAACGATCAGTTAATATATATAATATACTAAGTTATCGTAACCTTTATACGTAATCTTGCTACTAAAGGTCAAGTAGATCGAGCATACAGTAAGGCGGGGACAAGATGAACTCGTGTTCTGGCGCTCTTAAGAATAGCAGTGAAAATCTAGGTTTGAAGAAGGGACTAGAGAAACGTGGGGAAAGCTAGAGAATAGATTTTATATGAATGCTAGTGTTTCTCCGTGCACCCCTTCTTGTATGCAATGTGGTAGAAGCAAGACCAAGTATGCGTGTGTGCGAGAGGTGAGGTGTGAAAGCGAGATGAAATATGATCACCACATAGCAGGTTGAAAGAAGTCTCCAGGAAATATAAATGCAACAGTTCTTTATTTGAGTGCACATATATGTGGGTTTATATTAATTGAACAATGTTCTTTCTAAGTAGGAGGTCACGACAATCTCCCCATTAAAAGCAAAACTGAGATCGATTGTTTGGTGCTCGCACTATGTTGTTTACTCACAAATATGAGGTATCACATTAAGGATTGTCTTTTAAGAGAATGACACGACGAATGGTACGAGGAATGAGAATTGAGTGCCCGAGTACGTGGGCATATCTGTATTTTTAACTGTAGCGAAGGTGTAACAATACTTTGTGGTTAAAGCATAGTCGCATAACAAATAGTAGGATATAGCCATGGTTGAGAGTCACACAATATTCTTGCTTTCTGGGTATAGGGATAGTTTTCCTCGTGAGTATTTTGGTAGAACATGTAAGGTCTATAGACCTATTTAAATGTTCACGAGGTTAATGTATTGAATTCAAATCACTCAAAATTCAATTACTTATTTGATTATGTGGATTTATTGTATTGTGTTCGTTGGAGTAATTTAGAGTCAATATAATATAATGCTATATTGTATTTAGGAGATGTGGAATTAAAGCTAGATTAAATCAGTAATCATTTAAACCATAAACAATGTCAAGATTACATGTTTTTTAATAATTGTATGTATGGTGGAGATATATGGGATTACGTTACCATGGATATAAATCTGAGTGGTAAATGTGAAGATTTGTACAGATTTTAGTCTCACATTATTATTATTATTAGGAAACACACTAGGTCAAATCATTTATTAGAAAATGGGTAGATTGCGATTGATTATACTGAATATATGGATTTCGTACTTATAGTTAAAAGAGAATTTTGCGTGATGTGTAATTTTTTGGAGAGAGAAATATAGGGTACAATTGACAATTTGATTTAAGAAATGGAGACCTCTGATTGGGTACCGAATTCTATCACATTGCCTCCAACGATCCAAGCAAACTGCTTCATATAGCGTTTTAGTTGGTTGGAAGGTTCCCATTTTCGCCCTCTTCCGCGAAGACGCAGGAAAGCATTAGAAAAAACGATGAGTGGGTCATTGCAACAAGCTCTATTGGTGAGCACTATTTAGTAATACCTGTTTCATCGTTGACAAGCTAAGGAGACAATTAGAATTTCAGTTGAGGTAGAGTGGGCGCGAGATAAAGGAAATATCTGTGTCCTGTATAGAATAAGAGTTTAGGAGTGATTCTATGAAAAGAGACTTGTATGTATAAGCTTAATACAAGTTACTACTATCAGAGGGTTGATTGGTAAGTTGTTTGATAGCTGTGCTTGCTTGGGAAATATCTATTAAAAGTTTCATTTAAAATGCGTTGTTTATCCCGTCTCGGGAATGAGAACGCTATAAATGGGAGGTCTCTTCTGAGCTGGTATTAAGCTTTTAGAAATAATATATCACGCCATACTATTAGATTGGCATGAAGCCCTGATTAAATTGGAGTTATTAAAGAAAGAGGTTGGAAAATGTGGATTTAATTTGTATTAAACAGGGATAACTTTTATGTCTTGGTGAGGATTTTTCGGGTTATCTCTTTTGATGGTTACACTAAAGGAACCATCTGGCGAGGATTTTACGCAGTAATAGTGGGAAACTAACAAACTTAGGTTTCCCACCTCGTCTGTTAGTTGAAAACTAGAAAAGAATTTACCGACGGGAACGGGTTGGTTGGATGGCTATATATGGACGGGATATATTGGATTCAAGGAAATTGTTAACATGACTAATTGCTGTATCTTGAATTTGAAAGGAAGTCGTGGTGAAAGAAGAGTGAGGACTTTTCCAGAGAAACCAGGCTATGGTGAACAAGTGTGTTACCCAGAACTGCCTGAAGGTTTCGCTGTGGATTGGGAGAGGAATTTCTACTGGATGGAGTTGTGGTTGGTGGATAACTATAACACGAATTCTTGGCTAAGCGCGAGAATGCATTAATGCGCTTGCTGAACTAGTAGTAAAAGTATTGAAAAGGACCAGATTGCGCTTTTTTGTCATGAGGAAATTTGTGTTTGTCATTCTGAGCTGGTGTTAAGATCTTTTGAGCATCTCAAAATCAGAGAATTACTACAATATTATATGTTTATTGGGGTAAGGATACCAATCTCTATTAAAATCGCTAACATAGTCCACAAATTACAGAATAAATGACGAGAGAGAGCCAATTGAAAGAAGTAAGCATTGTGAGGGTGCTTCTCACCCACAGTTTTTACAGTATGGTGTGCTTTCACAGGGAATGTGAAAATAGAAGCATATCAGCTCAGACTGGGCACATGTCATCGATCCTCTACCACTGTAAAAATTTTTCGGGAGAAAGACCTGAACCGTTGACCATTATTAAATAAGCAAGCATGTCTTGGTCGAGGCGATATCAACGTAATAGCGCAACGTACCTAGTAACGATTGAGTTGAATACAAATATTATTCATTACAATCACACTTTGTAGGTGATCAGAGAGGTAAAAGTTAAAGGTGCGCAGGTTAGTAACGAAAGGAGTTGTTTAGGGAACTGTGCGCGAGCAGAAGCTCCAGCGACGCAGGGGAAATTTTTTTGCCAATGCTTGCGTAGAGTTTTATGAACACAATAAGACAGCAGTATCTTCCGTTCCAAATGTTCTGTATTGCTTAACAAAAATAAAAAATATAGAGTGCACACTATTAAGTATGTTGGTTTTCGTAGTCAAAACCCAAGGAAGTAGAAATATAATGAAAGGAATGTTATCCTGTCTAGACACCACTCTTAGGATGAACAAAATAGAAATTTTTGATTTCGGAATAGATCAGCATTTTGGCAACGAGAGGGGAAATCACCCTCCTTCCTCCATTGAAATAGTGACGGAGGTGCTACATACCCTAAAGTTTTCTTCGAAGTGAGTCGTCTTATATGAAGAATGACTTTGCTCAGTTAAAGGCTTGGGAGCGTGAGTTAGGAATCGCAACTCACACGCTTAATATATCAGGAAAGATGTATCAGTTGGCAATTGGCAATCCGTGAGGCCGGCGCAGCGATTGCATATTGGACCGTAAATCGAGTTGATAACAAAGACACTTATGCCCACCCGTGGGGCTATATGCCTTATAGCGGGGGAGCTTGGTTGAGCACTGTGATCTCGTTCTCGGCACCTTGGGGTGCTAGGACGCAAATGGAGCCAAAGTCATAGATCGAAAAATACTGCCAGAGAAGCTCAGTGAGAAAATTATCTGAACCTTACTCTAGGATGTCGAGAGAAGGAAGAAAAGCAGACGTGCCCTAAGCTGCCTATCTCAACCAATGAAAGGAATGTACTGAGAATAAAGTAAGGTGGGGAACTTTCAGAGAGGTACTAGGTAATAATCTCGTGACTGAAATGAATAAGTTTGTTTATGTATAAGCTCCATTCGTCTTTTGTATTTATTAGTTAACGTGTTATTGCGCGATGTAAATATTTGAGACGTTTTTCCATAAAAAAGAAATTATTGTATGAACACACTAATTAACCACCACCTCTAAATGTATGCAGCACCTCCTTTATAATATAATATAAAGCACAATGGAACAAAAAAGTAAAATAACAAGCATGGGAGAAGAATATACATTTGCGAGTAACGAAAGAAAGTATATCCTCTCTCGCCTGGCAAGACCAACAGGTTTGCAGGCCAGGACCGCACAACACGAACCACGTACATCAGTTAGGTGGATTGGTATGGTGGCATCCGTGAAGATTCTCTTCCGCGGAATCGTAAGATCCGGAATTATCCCCCGTTGTGCCAAAAACGGAAAGCCTAATTCATTAAATTCACGTAGAGAGTTCCCAGAGAATCATTACTGGCAAAGTGCAGAAAATCATGTCTTTTCCTCACTCAGTGAGTGTGAGCTAAGATGGCTTCAATAGGTCTCCTTCACAATTCGGTCATACTAGAAGAAGTCTAACACAGGTAGCAGGATTTAAATCCTAGAAAAAGATCCACTCATAACCACGGGAAAGAAGTGTGAGGTCAAAAAGAGCTGACTAAACCATATTTGTCTAGTAGGTGACCAAGAGAGGCACCGAGATAGCGCCAAGGGGCTGAGAAGGGAAAAAAGGAAGGACAACCTGCGTACAACAAGACAAGTACTTAAAGGGGCCGCATGGGTGGGAATTTAAAAAAAAAAATAGAAATCGTGGTAAAGAAGATTATGGATTCGCAATAAACGGAAATTATATGAAAATGAGGAGAAAAGATGAAGGTCGAAAGATAATGTATGTGACAAATGCTAATGTACGAATGCACAACAAATGCACATACACAATGTTTGCTTTAAATCATAAAATGCCTTATTTGCGTCTTTTCAAAACTGCATTTCATAAATTCGTCGTCTATTTCGGTTCCCATGAACATACTTCCTCAATTCGAGTTTTGCTTTTGAAGTTGAATGAATTCAACATAGCAATTTTCCATATGGTACACATTTTTCTTCAAAGTTATAACTTTATTAATGTATTTTGGAAGTCAGTTTAATCATATTTTTTCCGTTTATAACATTTGTTTATTATGTAACATTCCATTTTTTAATCATATTATCCATGATTCTTTCCGTTTATAACATTTGTTTATTATGTAACATTCCTTTTTATCATTTCCATGTCTGCTCATATTTTTTCCTAATCTTACATTTGTAGATACGCTGATAAACCTATAATTCGAATTTCTCTCCACTTTATTCCTCCCAATTTTTTCCCCTCATCAGTAACATTTCTCTAATTTTCCAAAAATGGTGAATTTATTGCGTTTTGCATGCAATGAACACAGATACAAATCTCGTACTAACCTTTCGGCTCTCCTTTTATTTAGGAAATAGTAAAACTTATGTATACCTTTAAAAATAAGTCATCCTTCAAAATCTAATTATACTCATCTTGGTGAAAGATGTATTGTTTGGTGAAATACCAAGTAGGCTAATACGGTTCGGGTCTGGTGAAAGACCTGGCAATCTAATTCAGCTTTTAGCTGTAACTAATTTAGTTGCAAAGATTTCATATTTCACTTGGAAAATATTTGAACATTTAGAAGACAACATGAATTCCTTTTAGAAAATCTTAAAAAAAAAATTTGCGGTATTGAATAAGCTGTTGAAAATTGCATTGATTTAATAGATTTTCCGGATAAAGTTCCAAAGATAAGTTGTTAGAAAGTTCTGAGAACTCAGAACAAAGCTATTCAGAGTGTGTTGAAAGAATGCTCCTCTGATGAAAGTAAATAGGAATCTTCAACGAAATTAGATGGTGCTGGTACGACCAAAAGTTTATTTGACTTTAGTAATATTGTGGAAACTGGAAGGGATGGGAAATATGACCCATTTAAAAGTTGATAATTATGATGAAAGCAACCCTAATTTCGATAAATTTTAGAGAATCTAAAGAAAATGACTAGTTACATTTTTTGGAGCCTAAAAGTAATAATAAATGATGTATCAAGCATAACTGAAGTTAGAAACATCCTTCTCGCATCTCCAACTGAGGAATAGGTAAAATTGACCTATAGAAATATATGAGAATTATTCTCTCCTTAGGCTTATTCAGACATTAATTCGGGCACAGATCTGCATTTTTCAAATTAATTAAAATCTTTTTGGACTAAATATTAAAATAAGTGAATCTAAAAATGGAAATCAAAAGATATTTAAGAAATTTAATTACTTCTTTTAAAAAATTAAAGCTGCAAAAAATAATCTGCTTTGAAATGTAAACCCTAAATACTTATTAGTAAGAAATGATTTTATTTTTATATATTATTAAAAAGAGCAAAATATACAAATAACATTGAGGTATCATGAGTTGTATGATAATAATTCTATACAAATTATATGTTACTTTTAAACTTTGAAAAGAAATAGCATATGTATGATTAAAATTAAGACAAACTATTTATAATCAAAATACTATCCCAAATGTACAATGTAAATAAATGTAGTTAAACACATAACATACAGAATAAAAATACCTCTCAAACTCTATATTGTAATACTACATAAAACTCTTTTATGGTTATAATACATTCCAACTGCATGTTTTAATCATGTATTTTGTTAGAGGATTATTTCAACATATTTAAACTTACAAAATTAAATGCTATTTTTATTGATAAAATTGATCTTACGGTATGTTCTCTCTTCTATTTCAGGTGAAGGTTGCGAAGAATTGATGAGTGTTCAAAGTTAAGACAAAGGTTGGAAATCATATTATGCTAAATTAAATGATTCAGAGCAATAGAAACTGTTCTGAATATTATTTGTAAATATGATTTTAATTAATTATGGTATTATCTCTGCTTTTTAGGGACATGTTTAAGAGCGATTAAGATCTTACATATTTAACAATACAACTTATTTAAATTAAGAACTTTATTAAAGCTAATTATTAAGTTTTTCAATGACATTAAATAATTATAACAAATAACAACAGCTCAAGGTGAATGTGCCTGTGTGGATAATAGTCTATTTGAACTCTTAAATATTGTATTATGACCATATTTAATAAGGATTGTTTAGTAAAATAGACTTATCCTATTAAAGGCTTCTTTACCAAACAAGGTTATACTTTACTTTATTAAACTCTATTTCTCATACTTAGGTCAAATTATTATCACAGATATTTAGCTATTTATACTTTTATTTACAATTGTTCTTCTGTTATGTTTGGTTGCGGTTGTTACTCGTTCATCCAAAACACGTGCATTCAAACAAGTCGCCTTTCTCTCATTCTCGCACCACTTATTTTAAGGGCAACAAATATTAATGCCTTTTTTACAATTAGTTTTATTGATGCGTCAGAACATTTATAGTTTTACTTTTGTAACTCCTCTTGATCTTAGGTCAAGATAGAGTAACAAATGCTAAACATTACAAGACATGCCATCATACAATAGCGTTAAATTTTAGCCTTCTGAAACACCTCCTGTGTTTCTATTTTCAAAAATATTTTCTCACGGTCACTGCAAAACCTTTGAATATTGCAAGCGATTCATCACTACTGGCATCACTTCAACCTACTCCTGTATTTTAATATTTTAAAGATTTTTTTCTTCCTCCTTCAGGGGTTAATACGTACTACCCGTCTCCAAACCTTGGGTCAAAGATTGGCACCTTCTACAGTGCAATTTCCATTATATCCCTATCAATGACCAAATAATGTTCAATCGCCTTTTTACACTTCCAGTCATATTTCAGTTCTGGTAATCTTCATTCGAAGTCTCCAGGTAGGTAATCAAACTAGATTTGATAGTCCCTAATGTACCCACCAATCGTATTACTATCACTTCCTCTACATTACACATTCGTCTTATTTCGTGCTTCCGTATTAGATTTCCTTTTCTCTCTCGTAGAGTGACACCTTCCGTCAATAGGAACGCCGACCTCGCCAATATAGCATTTATTGTAGAGTTTGTCAGTGATGACAATTTTTGGCCTATCACATTGGACTTTGCTTGCTGTTGGTATGAGGCAATCAAATAATTTGGACAAATTCGTTGCCCGCTATTGATGGAGGAGAATGGTGTCCATGGTTGTCTGTTATTGTTTCTATATTATAATTTTTGCATAATCTAAGGTGTATGATTTGCATATTGTGTTGGGTCTTTCCGTATAAACTTGTCTATGCAGCAGGGTCTCGCATCCAGATAGAATTTGAAGCACAGACTTACTTTCTTCTCTACACATCCTACATTTATCATTGCAGTTCCTTTTTTTCTATATGTTTTTTTAAACCAATTGGTTCTCAATCCACGGTCTTGTGCTGTTATTAGCAATCTCACCCTCTTCAAATCTTAAATATCCTTTCGTTATTAATTCAGCTGTTTTCTCCTTATTGATGTACGATTTGTCTAAAATTTATTATTTGAATAATTTAGCATGTTTGTGAGCTCCCATTTATTTTCATTTCCATTGTGTCATTTAGTTGCATATCTAGTCCGTTGTCTTCACTTTCTGAGTATTCATTAAAATAACCTGTTGCTCTTTTTAAAAAGATCCTGATACCGCTTTCTTTTCTATATGCCCTCTTACCCATCTGATGTCATTGATTCTATTACCCTTCACGTATTCACTTAGTCCAATTAACTCCTTTTTAAAGATCTCATCTATTTGTGGTGCTCCATTGGACACACAAATCCTGGCTGTACATTGGATTTTATGGATTGGATTGGACCTTATGAGCACGTAGTAGTTTTCCAATTATCACATTCAATTTCTTTATCTCATACTGATGATACCAGTCAACATTTCCAAAACTTTATTAAAACCGGAATTGCTAATACCTTAAACTTTATATTTTGGTTTCAGATATTTTTTTGTATTAATTTTAGAAGATTCTTTCTTGATCCCATTTTCAATACATCGTGTTCTATTTTTTCCGATTTTTATCTCCAAATATTTATACGTACATTGTGGGCATAAATTCTTAATTTCATCTATTACTTTATTTTAGACGTCTGCTTTACTACCTTTTTTCAACCAAACAAAGGCGCACATGTCGAGCCCGAACTCCATTCCTATATCATTTTAAAAAAATTTCAGTCTCAATTTGTTTTTTCGTTTGTGCCTTGTATGGGGAGTATAACTTCAAGTCGTTCAAATAGAAAAGGTGCGATTTTTTTTCGTTTCTTGGATTAATTATTCAAGTTGTTTATCATATTGCTAAGAGGGTCGAGTGACAGAACAAATAGCAAAGGGGACATAGAAGGGACCTGAGGAAAAATCCTTTTTTTTAATTTTATTTCCATCCAACATCATCCTTCACTTTTCATGCCGTAGTTTCATACGCACTTTCCATTTATCCATAAATTCAATTGATGTTCTGCTAAATTTATAGATTTTCCTTATTTCTTTGATCCAGGAGTGAGGTAAGCTATCATAGGCCTTTCTATAGTCGATCTAAGTCATGTAAAGGTTCTTTAATACCATTCTACTGTTTTTCATCAATATTTAATTGATTAGTTATGTTCCTTTATGTCATATGAGTGCCTGCTACATCCTTTCTGTTCTTCATTCAGGATATTATTATTCTCCAGTACCAAACCACAATATTGACCTCTTCCGCTCCATCTAGTATTGTATTGAAACATTCAGTCAGAGGGCCAATAAAAACTTAGTTTTTAACCATATATTTTGAACTCCGTCCATCCCCGGTGCCTTCCTGTTGTTTGTTTTCTTTACCATATTTCTAGATTCATTCTGTTCTATCTTTGAGAAGGCTATTTCCATGATGTTTAAATTATTGGGATAACTTTAAACAAAAGAACCGAGTAGTGGCACCGAAGAGTTGCTAAAAAAACAAGAGGCAATTGATAGAAGGAGATGAAAAAAATGTAAGAAGAATGAAACTAATCTATACAGGTCAAAAGAAAATTCAAATTATGAGAAAAGGAGAAGTGGAGATCCTGGATTTTACGGTAGACGTGTGTGTGTCTCAATTTTTGTATGTTGCAACAGCATAACTCCAAAACCTCCTGCAAATAGTGTATGGTATCAACGTTTTCAGATATTAATAGTTAAATCCAGATAAAACGCGCGTTAGATTTAATCGAATATATAAAAGTTCAGACCACAAGAACAAATAATTAATTTTAAATAATAAAAGAATATATATAAATATATTAAAGAATATTATAATAATACTTATTTATTAGTTTATAACTTTCAAATTTACGTTTATTCCTAATATCTAATAGTAGATATTACAGTATAAATTCAGCTCACACCTGGTATGACCACCTTCCTACCCAGTATATATTTGTGATCTATTGATCTATTGATCATATTGATTCATTGATCTAATCTATTGATCTATTGATTATGGTCAAATTTTTATACTTAAAGAATTGTCATGATTTATGATCTCATACACCCAAATCAGTAAATCAGTAATATATATAAATCTAAAACTAACCTAATCTACTCACCTCCCATCCTGACCATATGTTTGTATTGATGATCTTATTGAATCTAAGTTTGATCTAGTTTGATATATTTCGATAGAGGTCAATTTTAACTTAAAAATTGAGTCTGTTTTACAATATACCCTACTAAGTGCTCCCTCTTTTAAGGATTCCAACAAATTCTCCCTCTTCGACGTCTTTTTCTGACTTTTCCATATCTTCTTTCTGAATTAGAGTACTTATTAACCATAGAATGATTACGTATTGAATCACTATTGATTTATCCAATATTTTACGTTTTCAAAACTGAATCAATATAAAAATGTCAAATATAAGCAAGTAAAATATATTAATCCGATATATCTACCTTGCAAAGAGTCTGGGCAGTAAACTATGATTAGGAGATTCGCTTTTTGTTTATTTTTTAATTCATTTAATATATTATACAACATAAATTATATTGCTCTTAAAAATAGAACATAATCAGAAGTTGATAACAAAAATTTTACAACTTTGGGTAATATATAAACTAATCACCCTCTTCCACCAATCTGTGATCTATTGATCTATATTGATCTATGTATCAAGTCACATTCTCGAGAGACCATTAGATTGCATAACCACAAGGCATTTGGTGTCTATATAAGTAAAATATTTTATTATATATATGATATATATATATTATATCAAATAAATGAGTATATATATAGTATTATAATATATTATATTAAGGTGTGTGAAGGGATGGAAGTGTTAACAGCGTGATCAGTTTAAAAAAAAGTTAAATTTTGTTTCTTAAAAAGAGTGGAAGTAATTATCTAATGCATAATATTTATTATATATTATATTTTATGTTTTATTTTTAGTCTGGGTAATTATTTATGTATATATAATTTGGATATTATATATTATAGTATATATACTAAGTATATCTATTAATTATAGGCTGATGAGACTAGGACTGGGTGATATAATGTAGGCTTAATGCTCTATTAATAATATTTATATTAGTGTGATGGGTATATATATAGTAAATACGTATGATTGATAATGAGTTATAAAAAAGTAAACACATACATGCATTAAGAAGATATAATGACAGTTTTAGGTAATATATATTATTTTGGCCAATATATAAGGTTGTATAAAATGCGATGTATTCTTTTTACCCCACAACTTATAGTGAGACAGAGAGAGAAAGATAAAGAGGTTTTCGAGCCCTTTGAACCATGGAATAATTCTTATTTCCCAACGGCGCCAAATTAATCCGAACTCTTACGACAGCAAATCGCGTAGTAACAGAATAGTCCAATTATTGTAACCCTCTAAATTCAAGTTCTGTTTGTGTTTGCTCGTTTAAAGAATTGACTTACATAATGGGGAATATTCTTTGGAATTTCAAATTTGAAATTTAAGAAATTAGAAAGTTATTATGTATTATGTATTATATATTATTATTATTATTATTATTATTATTATTTTATTATTATTATTATTATTATTATTGAATTATTATTATTGTTATGTATTTGATTATTATTATTATTATATCATAGTATTAATTGGAGTCTTTGTTGTTTTATTATTATTATTATATTTATTTTATTGTTATTAATTATTTTATTATTATTATTAGTATAGTAGTAGTTTTATAGGCAAATTTATTTATTTTAATTTTATTTACTTGTTGATATTATATTTATTATGTAATTATTGCTTATTATTTAAGTAAGTAGTAGTTAGTGAGTAGTGAGTAGTAGCAGCGGGGCTGACGGAGTCGGAGTCGTGCAATTTTAAAGTAGTCGGAGTCATATTTTAAAAAATAGAATAGGCATTCGAAGTTGAAGATTCTGGTGTGTAAATGGAGTCAGAGTCGAGTCGAAAATATTTTGAAGATAATGGAGTCGAAGTTGTAGTCTATTTCTGTGTAAGTGGAGTCGGAGTTAAATTTATAGAACTATTTTATTATATTATTAATTATTATTATTATTATTCTTATTATTTTATTATTAATTATTATTATTATTATTATTATTTATTATTATTCATTATTATTATTAATTTTATGTGGTCTACTATTTGCTTTAACATTGGTAAAAAAAAAAAATCAAAAAATAAGCTTGGCTGTTTTATATAAAATAAAAAAATAATTTGCATTATAAATTACGTTATACATTCTTTTCCGAAGCTGAAATATATTTGTTTGTCATGTGTTGCGCTGCATCTTTATGTCTTTACAGTATTTTCTTTTAGATTTGCAAATTAGTTTTCATTGGAAGTGGCATAATTTTTATTCTCTAAAGCAACGAAAAAAAATAGTTGAAAACAAAAAGATGTCTTTTCTGTAACTTGTAGCAAGGCTGGAGTTAGAGTCGAATTTTGAATTTGACTGCTGAGTCGGAGTTGAAAATTTTTGTTTGAGTGAAGTCGGAATCGGAGGTCGAGTCGAAAATTTTTGTTTAGTAAAAGTCGGAGTCGGAAAATTTTTTTTTAATGGGGTCGGAGTCGGAATTTTTGTTTAAGTGAGTCGGAGTCGGAGTCGGAGTCGGAGTCGAAAATTTATTTTTACGACTTCCGCAACCCTGGTATACCAATTAATTTATAGTTTATATTGAAACATAAAGTGATAGTTACCCGTACAAAATACTAATATATTTTATTTTTATCTTATTTTTAAGATTTTATAAACTAATGTAAATATTTGATAACAATATTTAATATTTAATTTATTAATATATAATTTTTATTGTAAAATTATTACGTTAGTAGTTTGAAAAATCTTGGGTAATAGTTCGTCTCCTTTTTCTGCTTCTGATTGAAAAGTATTTTTGGAGTTGAAAACCTCCTAATAAAATGTTAATCATTCAAACTTGCCACTTTTTATTATTGTGTCTAGAGGGCTCAGTCGGACGGTGCGGGTGACGGTGCGATGCGGTGTGATTCGCGTTAAAATTTCAGCGAACAAGGTGCTGGTCGTTGGGACGCAAAGCATCGCACCACCCTAGTACCGTGGCACAACTGTTCCAGACGGATTTCCCGAAATCAAATAAAAAAATGAAAATAGAAATATTCTGATTGATATATATATATAGTATATATATGATATGATATATAGTTATATAATATATTATTATATTTATTATATATATTAGTATATTTATAATATAATATATATATATATGTATAAGTATTATAGAAGGATTCTTTTTATAAGGAGTGTGCTATGTGATTGTTATATATTATAATAGTGTATATTAATATTATTATATATTTAATAAACTAGTTATAATATATATAGTAGTGAGGTATCCTTATAAGATTTCCTATTTAGTATTAAGAGATATATAATTGTCAGGGCAATTGTGTGGTATTATATTCTTTTCATTCGAACTTTGACATCTCATGCTCCTACTCTGATCTCTCTCTGTCTACGCTCCTTCAAGCTTCTTCTTCTCTCTCTTTCTTCCTTGATTGTCTTACCACCACATTACTGATGCAAACTTTCGTGATCTTGAACCATAACTCGAAACTTTACAAAGGGTAACGTCATCTAGCTTGTTTCTCATACATCGCTACATTAGACGAGATATACATAGATCAGCCCTTTCTTACTCGCTGCTACAATTCACTCTTAATCCTTACTCCTTCTTTGGCTTGTTTCTCTAATTTATCTGCTTGATGCCCGTCTTTCATTCACACACAGTAGACCCTCGGTTCTTACTATTTTGAGCTGTGTCTCACACTTCCCTTATTCGAGGGCACGCTCCCTCAGACATACTGTCTTCTGTTCTCGCTCTCTTGGCCATGGGCAGCTAGCACCCTTAATTCCTAGCTCTTTCACTTATTACTGTACACCCCCTACCCTAAGTGTTCGTCTGGCTATATTTTATCCTCCTCAATGTTTAGGGCTCTAATATTTTATGGGTCTTCACCTCTCTCACCTCTCACTTCCTTCTTTATTCTCTTTCTTCAGGTGGGGAACTTCCCCTTTCCTGAATCTTTTCCCTTTTGTCGCATCCCAATTATCCTCGGTTCGCTCTGCTTGTTACTTACTCTCCTAACTCTCTTTCGCTCTAGCTTCTCTCTCTCGTCTCTTTCGTTCTTTCTATACACTCTCTTTCATCTGGCTGACTACATCACATATTTATGTATTCCCTTTCTTCCACTCAACTCATGGTTCTGCTCTGCTTGTTATATACCTCCTCATATTGCTCTCCGACCCCTTTCTCTCTCTCTCTCATCTCCTCGTCTTCTGAGCCTGTGCTTCACAGTACATTTGACTGATTCATTCTTTCTCTATCACCCCTTTCCAACTCGTCGGTTAGCTCTTCTTGTTCCACTCCGTACAAATTTTGCCACCATGCCCTCTTCACTCATCATCTTCAGCTAATTTCTCTATCACTCTGGCAACTGATCACCCAGTTTCCTGCTCTTTCCCTTTCTCTCACCACACACATCCCCTAGGTTCGGACTCTGCTTGGTTCTCCTCCCTATATTCGTCTCCCGACCCTCTTCTCTCTCTCTCTCTATCTGGCCGGACTTCACCTCTAATTATGATCGTTCCTTTCCTTACTCTTTAGACTGTCAACCGACATCACTAGGATCGAGGTCTCTGCTTGATTCTCCTTCTCCGATCGATTCGATCCCATCATCTTTCTTTGCCATTCGTCCTCTTTCTGTGCTCATTTGCTCTCTCTCTCATCCCTCTCTCTCTGGCAATGGATTCCCCCTTTTCACTGATATTTACCCTTTCATCACACCCACCTCCACTACTGGTTAAAGTCATTATCTGACATTCTTCTCCTCCGTTATTTTGCTCGCCGAACAATTAATTCGACCGTCTTCTCATTCTCCACATTTCTGCGATGCTTCACCACCATTTCAGTGTTTCATCGTCCCTCTCAGCTCACCCTCTACACCCTAGGTGGTCGCTCTGCTGCTGTTCTCCTCTACTTGCTGGTACACCCCGCCCACAATTCCTGCAGGACTTCAAGTACGGTCCTCATGGACTTCTCTCCTTCCGCCATTGGACGTTCCTGCAATGGACACCGGCAGGATTTGCGGCCGTCCCCTGGTATTGATAGGATTTTGACAGTTTGCCGTTACAGTATCCTTTGGTTTCTTTTCGGAACTCGGATCTATGGCTCCCTCCTGTATGCTTAGGACTGGACTATAACTGGTGGGACATGTTAGGGTTGATGCAATCCGCACCTTGCTGGTTCCTGAGTTTTCCGCATAATGATTTTCACAATCGGAGCTCTACCAGGACTTGCCCAAAATCATAACAGGTACTTTTTGGCGTGCGAAGAAGAGATATTTCCCCTATAGATACTTGCTAGATCAGGAAGCTGGAAAATATGGTTCCACAATGGAAATATATCATATATATATATATATATATATATATATATATATATATATTAATATATATATTATATATATTATATATATATCATATATAAGTATATATATTATATATATATACATATTAATATATTTATATATATATATAATAGTACGAGTATATGATATATATATTATGATATACGTATATATATATATATATATTAGTTAGTATATATATATATAAATATACATATAATATATATATATAATATATATATGCTGTATTTAAATAATTAGATAACTTCACTTATATACGACATCCTTATTGTTTCGAGGTGGAGTTTATGAAGTGATGGTGATTAGGAGAGAAATAACACGATTGGGCGTGACGCGATCGTTGCCGCGAGAGATGATGTGTAAGAGAGCACATTGCAGGCATGAAGTTATTTGCAGAGAATCAAAATAATAAGTTAGTAAATTGAAAGTTCAACTTAATAATACATATAAACAATTTCTGGAAATATATACTTATAGAGGATAAAAAGTAAATAATGTAACAACTAAAAAATAATATTCATTATATACCAGCACAATAAGATAGGCTATAATGTGCCAATTACTAATGAAATACTGGATGAGGAGTGTAACCTATAATCATAATAAAAATTATCTATACACATAGGAGTTTAACACGGGCCAGGGGCAGAAGTATAGGTATAGTATATATATAGTATATTGTTAATACTATAGTATATTAGTCTATATATAAATAGTACGCATGCCTCGATAGACATTAAGCCCGATGAGTAAGGGCTACATATGAAGGAAAGGAGCGTGGTGTAGGTGACTGCCAGCGATGTTGAACTTACGTTATATATAGTAACGAGGCTAGGCGAGCAGAAGCTCGGTGATTGGGGTCGTATTCCCGCGGTCTCTGTGGTGAGCCCGGGACCTGCTGTAAGCTGCCTGTACGCTCTGGTACGGCAACGTAGGCACCCGACACCGGTGTAGAACTATGGTGTCGGATGGTGTATTGCGCTGCGATCCACGTTATTCGGAACCGCGCTCAGTGGAGAGGCGCGACCGATTTGAGAACACGACTCCACTTCACAGGGGCAGAGCTGCCGCGTTTGGGGATCGTCGGCGGGATTGTTCAGCGAACTAGTGAGCTCCTGTGTCGGGCGACGCAGTCCGTGCTCTTACCACTAGTTCCGCATTGATAGTGCTATGGTGATGGATTAGGATCGGAGTTGTTTCATTACGCTACGCAAATTAGTCGGTGCCGTAGAGCAGGCTCGAAGTCGTATGGCGTGGCATAAATGAGACACAGGAGCGTGTTCAGTGGCATGCGTATTGTAAGAGTGAGGGTCGGGAGTCAATGAGTTAAGAGACGTTGCAGCCAGTGGGAAACAGAAGATATGGAAGAGAGATTTCTCGATAACACTCTAGAAGAGTGAGGGGAAATAATAGGGTTTCTAAGCAGAATCCCTGAGGGGCTACCGCGCCTGTGCGGAGTGACGTGTTCGGGTCGAGATCTATGAGAACGGAGAAAGAGCGAACTTGCTGGAGTTCAAGGATCGATCGGTCTCCAGACTCCATTGGCGCAGAAACGACCCCTTGTGCTAACGAGGCGGGCGTCGTAAAGTGGTGGTAACGCGAGTGGTGCAAGTTCCTCGACACACTGGCGGCTGTGGTACCAGACCTGTTATAGAGAGATAAGCCACATCGCGCGCGGGCTCGGCAAAGAAGGGGGTCATGTGAACTGGGGGATTACAGATAGTGTTGTAAGCCTTTTGGCTTTTGGACTCGACCTGGTCCCAACGAGACACGGTGAAGAGAGGAACTAAACCAGATATGAAAACGTACTCTACATAACAGAAATGGGCGGAGGATGGCCTACCTTGTATAATGCTGCGACATTGGGTATATGATATGCTGTGCAATGTCGCCGGACTGATAAAAGTTCAGAGCAAGGATAAGGAAAAAAAAAATGCTCCGCAAGGTCCTAGAACAGAACTCCCCATTGTCTTTGAGGCAGTTCTGCACGCCTAGTCAATACCGGCTTATGTAGTGAAGTGAGTTCCAAGACATTTTTTTTTTGTTTTAATGTTAAGGCGTCCATTTAGGATGGATTTTACTTATAGTGTTAATTGTCAACGAGGGATCGTGCGCCCAAGACGGTAACGAACCGTGAAAAAAGTAATTTGGAT
>JABUQX010106505.1:0-10768 GCA_015478945.1 Trachelipus rathkii | reverse complement strand
CGTGAGGATAGAAGCGTTGCATGTCGTAGCGGATTAATACCAATAATCTTTATTTTTATAACGTTAATGGCACACTAGACCTTTTCTCTCTGTAATTTGGTAATTACTAAAACAAAATGGAGAGGATATGTAACTAAATCAAATAATGGGTAAGCTGCTATAAATGTTTTAAGGGGGTTCTTAATAAAGAAGGGTTTATCTAACTATTTTCGTTATTTTCGTGAGCGCCGTAGCGGGTAGTAGATTCTTTAAATTCTGATAATGTTACTAATCTATATATTATTATATAATAATATACTCAATATAATTTACCCTTACATAACATTGTCAATTAGTATAATACAGTACATACACCAATGATATAGTTCTGATCGAATAATAGATAAGAGAGATAGAGATATATAGTGAGCTATAAAGACGATAGTATAAGGTGAGTTCTGAGATATATTTATAGTATATATATATATATTATATATATTAGTATATGTGTAGAGAAGAGAAGAGAGGAAGATGAAAGAGAGAGAGGAAGAAGGAGAGTAGAGAGAGAGACAGAGATTGAGAGAAGAATGAGAGAGAGAGAGCAGAAGAGATGAGAGAGAGAGAAGAGAGAGAAGAGAAATAGGACTGAGTTAGAGATAGCCTCGTTCGGTTCCGTAGAGAGTAGGCAATATAGCATGAAGTAATCCTTACTGGAAAGATTCGACTTCCTGTATTAGTTCTTATAGAGATATGTAGTAAGTAAGAGATATATAGAGAAGATGATATAGATAAGGGTAAGAGAGAGTGAGATGATAAGAAGAGAGAAGAGAATATAGAGTGATGAATATATATATATATACCGATATATGGTAAAGTAAGACAGATAGATATAGAGATAAACTCTTATATGATTATTATATATATTGTATTAACAGTAACACTCATAAATAATATACCTACCTTTTCGGTATCAAATTGCAAGTAGTAGCTGTTATTACATTATTTTCTTGATTATCTTATTAATATTGTTGCTGATATTGTTCTCTGAAAGTGTATATCTGATTGTGTGAATCATATATCAGATGCGTATTTAATATAGTTTGTGTATCAAAGTCAATTTGTGATTAGCTCATATAACGTCCATTGCCTTTATTCACAAGCACTGATCAAAGGTTACAGTTGGATGATGCGGTTGTATTTATGACTGTGTTTTAGTGAGGAAGTTTTTTCTTATGTTGTTAGTGTATATATATATAATGTGTTGGATACGTGAGTATTATTTTCATTCTCTTTCTCATTCTCTTTCTCTCAATTTTATATATATAATCTAATTTACCCGAAGAATTTGAATGCGTTTATATAAATATTTTTATTACTATTTGAATGATAAGTTATAGTTAAATTTAAATTTGAAATTTTATTTTTTTCTGAATATTTGGATTGATTTGACAAATATAGTACTTGTTATATAAATATTATCATTATAGTCTAATATTTATAATAGTTTAATATATAATAACTAATGCGTATATTCAGTTTATTTTTTTAAATAAATTAATATATTTCAAATGCTTATTTCATAGTTTTTAATTAGAATGAGATATTTCTAATGATTATTGTACAGTATTATGTGTCTAGAGATTAAATTGTTCGGGGTATTAAATTTAACACTTTTTCCTAAAATCTACCTCATATCTCGGTTGTGATTGTTTTAGTGAAGAAAACTTTTGTGAGTTGCTTTCTCTTTGGAAATTTTCAAAATTAATTAATTGTATATTAGCTAATTATTACATTAATAATTAACTTAAATATTGTAAATCACCTACTTAAATGACTTACTATTCATATCTCTAAACTAAATCGTAAAAGATACGTCTAGTTGCTGTATATATATAATATTATATATATATATATAATTATTAATTAATATATATATATATATATATATTATATATAATATCTATTATATTATATATTATAATAATATATAATATATATTATATTATATTATATATATATATATATTTTATATATATTAATATATATATTATATATTATATATTATATATATTATATATTTAATATATTACTAATTATATTTAATATATATTATTTATTTTAATATATATTTGTGCAGTAATGAGAATTGTGTTATCATTTATCTAAAATCTTCATCTGAATTATTATCAGTAATAGCACTAATTATAGTAATATACATAATAATAGCGTATATCTCAGATATTTAGAGTCATATAACTAGTTTTATTCGATATTCTGTTGCGTAGTTTAAGTATTTTGTTAAGAAAATATTGTCACGAGTTATTTTAAGACTGTGGGTGAAGATTACTTAGTACCATCTCGTTAATCAACAGATTTTGAATTTAATCAAGAGATATGACGATATAAAACGTGAGTTCACTGATCGTTAGCAATTGAAGCGAAACGCATAACAATCTCTTAAGTTTTTCAATTTCCAGCTAACAATATGATAGTTTAGTTATTTATATCTATGGTTGTTGGAAGGTAGATGGTGAGTGTGTGTGTGATGTTGTATTATAAACAACCATAAAAAAATCTGATCGGCATGTTTAGCTGATGTGTTGTGCTGATGTGTTTTTTAGTAAAGAGAGAGAGAGATAGAGGGATAGGTAGCAATTCGCGTTTGCCTTAGATTTGTACTCAGAGGTTTATCTTGTCAGAATGATGACTATTCGTCAAGTATGGCGTGAAAAGAACTGAGATCAGTGATTTGAAATTTATGTACTTAAAAGTTGAAGTGAAGATTCGCGCGCGGCAAGCGCCATAGATCGGTTTTTGGGCGGTAAATGCTTTCTTTATTGAATTTTGACTGACAGCTCTTCATTGAGGTTCTATCGACTGCTGTTTTCTCTATTGTGTGTGTGTGTTATGCACATATTTATATATGATTTTATATATGCATAGATTTCTTTTATTTTACTGTCTACTTTGTTTATAATAGATATTGTGACACTATATCCTTATATAGATTTTATGTGAATTATGGTTATTAATCTATTATTTACATTTATTATTATATATTGTATTTATAATCATATCTCTCATACTCTGATTTTCTCATTGCGTGTTCATTTATTTACTTCAAATTTATATTTTTTATTAGTTTACTTATATTAATATATATATATATATAGTAGATATTTATTCATTACTCCTTTTAATTTTTTTATTATTATTCTCTTTATTTAATATTATAATAATTTTTATATATATTATTACATATATAATGGTAATTCTCATATATTATGTAGTACTTACTGATATATGTATCTATATATATAATCTATATTATATATATATATATATATATAATTATATTATAGTATTATAATATTAATTAATATCTATATATATTATATTAATCTATATATATTATAATATTATATTATATTCTATTATAATATTTACTTATATTTAATTTAAAAGTGTAGTGCATTAGTGGAATATTTAATCTACTTTTTATTATAGTGATAGTGTAAAGATAAATAGAAAAAAGAAAAGTCATAAGTTAAATAGAGAATCAAAGTGAATATGTATTACTATATGTGTATAATTGTTATATTAATAATAATAATTATGCACTTTTAAAAATAGTAGATAAATAAAAAAATACATTTATTTCGTATATAAATTATAATAAAGAATTTTTAATGTACACTCAAATAATTTATATTAATACTTATTTAGTTATTTAAATTCCAGTTCTTGTTGTTGAAAATCTAATAGCTCCCAGCCAGTGTCAATTTTATCTCAACTCTATTAAACCTTCATATTTTCATACTACCTCCAAATTCAAAATGTGTTTTGTGAATTATCATTCATGAGAATAGTGAGAGTGAGGTGAAGAAGGGAAATAAGATTTTATAACAATTAGATAATTAGTTAATAATAGATACTGTGATCACATAAGATATTTTATAGTACAATATAACTATGTAATTTAATAGGTTATATATATATATATATATATTAAGTATATACATTTTAAGACAATACCATTGTAAATGTATTCCAGGGGAAAACCTTGATTAAATCGGATATATATATAAGTAGCTAAAGAGCATATTTCTCATAGATGGTATGCTATCGCAGAGTTCAGAGATAATCACTATAGTCCCTTTTTCGTTCGAATTTTCAGGGCAACTTTCATGCTGCAATTTTTAGGAGAACTGAGTTTCTGAGTTATTGAAGATAATAATTAATATATATATATAAATATATAATAAATATATATCATATATATTTAAAGGGATATTAGGCTGAATTTTACTAATCAATATGTTTTATGAATATTTAAACAAATTTAATAAGAAAAAAGTAGTTATGTATAAATTTACCCAAATGTCTTTTCAAAAAGACAATATATTGGGCAATAAATAGGTGGTACTTCGTATTAATGTACTCTGTTCCCCTCCGATTTCCACTATTATATCATCTATCATATATATTTATAATACTCTAACAAGATTAAACTTTAGCTGCTGGTACATTTTCGTATGAATATATTTGATGTTACTTGCTACATACTCTTTTATATTATTTTTTCTTTTCCATTACAGTTTTTTTACTTAATAACTTTCTTTATTTTTCACTACGTTCATTATATTAATAGAAACGTTTAATATTTTAGTTTGTATATTATCTATTTCTATGATTTATACAAATTGGGCTATAAATTTGCGTATATATATTTAAACTCCAATTTTAAAAATATCCAAATTTTTACCTTCCAGATATGTGTTGTGTATGTCACTTGTTTTATATTAAGCCTTATCTTTCAGTATGAAACAAGTTTTATATAAAAACATTCTAATCACCAAGTCTTTTCAAAAATAGCATTAATACCTTTACATAAGGGGTATATGTATCTTTGTATACACTCTTCAACACGACTCTCGATAGAACATTAAAGGTCATTTTGTAATACATTCAGCATAGTTAAAAAGTAAATATTTAAATTTAACTTTCATTGATATTTTTATAAGTGAAAACAATCCCTACGCGTATTTTCATAGTACATTATATATATTTGAAAAATGCTCCCTTTAAGCGCCTGGAAAATCTTTTATATTCTAGATCTGCCTTCCAGTTTTTTTGAAACATCTGCTGAAATTGGGAATTGAATGAGGATTTTTGGTAATAAATGAACCCAATTCAAAGAACATTCGATGATCTATTTAAATATCGATTTTGTTTTTTTTAGGATAGACGCTTGCACCGCTGTATTCATATTATAGATTTTAATAATATATGTATTTCTTATAAGTAGAAACGTAATATATTTATTATTTTCTTTTTTATACCATTGTGATACACACACAATTAGTATAATTACTAATTTTGTATATCATATATATTTTTATGTATACTATATTATATAATAATATTGTAACAATATTATCTATATATATCTATTTATTTATATATTATAGTTATCTTTGTGAGCAAACTGAAATATAACTATTTAGAATTATAATTGGCCTATATTTCAAATGGAATTATGCAGACTCTACATATATTTGATATTATAACTATCATATATATATTTATATATATATATATATTTTTATGATATAATATATATACTTATATATTATATATATATATATATATTTCCGCGTTATTACGATAAGCTTTATAGAAAGTTATATAATATCTGATATTCATATGTAATATATATATAGGAATATATGTACTTTTATGAGAACTATAAAATCAAATATAATATATCGATTATAACTAAGTTACTATTTGTATTATAAGTATACTCTATTAGTAAGAAACTTCTAATAACTACATATTTTAGATATTAGTATAGCTTAAATATATATATATATATATATTATTATATATTATATTATAATATATATTATATAATTATTTATATTACTATATGTGAATTAATTATTATATATATTATAAATATTAATATATATTATATATTAATAATAGTAAGTTTGTATTTATACTATAAAAAAACTTTTTTTTTTATACATTTTAAGCTTCTAGACTTTAATATAACTTATGATTTTATATTATATAATATATTATTAATATATTTTATATTATATATAATATAAATAATATAATATTATGTTATATATATATTATATATACATATATTATATATATCTACTTTATCATAATTATTAATATAATAATTATATAATATAATATATATATTATATTTTCTAGACTATTAGCTAATATATGCTTCTAAATCAGTAAATTTGATGTTCTAAAAAATTATGTATATTATTATTATTTAATATCATATTATAAAATAGAAATACTGTTATAAATTAGATAAACTATTTTTATTAATTAAAATATATAAATGATAATTTAATTTATAATATACTTAATTTAAATATTAAATTTGTACGTGTATGTATGTATTTACGCTAATTAACATTATATATAATGATGATTATTAATATTAAAGTTAGATATATATATAATTATATATATCTATATTATATATATATATATATATACTATAATATATATTAAAGATATTATATATATATATTATAATATCATATAATATTAATATATTTAATTATACTTAAATTTTAATTAATAATATATTATATTAATTAATTATATATATATATATATAGATATTTATAATATAATATATATAATTTATTTTCTATGTTGGATGTTTATATTATTTTATAGAGGAGCTGACAGGCTGTAGAACTTATGAACATTATATTTAAAGTGGATAAGTCATTTTTGAGATAAAGAATAAAAAAATTTGTGATAAACGATAGTTTCAGATTTCGCAATAGAGGGGTCTCAAAGATTTTGGATGTAAAAAGAAAAGATTTATGATTTATAAATGAATGTATTTTTTATATATTGTAGAAATATAAAAATTATTATTAATGATAAATTTTTTAATTTTTTTTTTTCCCCCCGTTTACTTATATGATAACCTGTTTAAAGAAATTTTAAGGCTTTTGAATTTAACGAACCCCTAGAAATTTGTGGATGGAATTACGTGAATTTTATTTGGGGTTCATATTATATTTCATAGCCTGTATATGAACTTCACTAGGATAAATTTGCTAGTTCGGATATGCTGTAAAAGCTATAATAGTATTATGTAAGTATATTTATTCTTCCATTTGATCTATCCTTCAGTTAGAATTTTTATTTTCTCTTTATTTTGAAAATTTTTCAATTGAAAAGGTCTTTTTTTAAAACCTTACATAAAATGGCGATTGATGCTGAACTATTTTACGATAAATTTCTTAAATAAACAAATTTATAGGTTCTGAGTTTATAGAATTTAGTTCTTTTGGGTAAATATAAATTAAGATTTTTTCTTAAGTGAAACAGGATTTAGAATAATATTGTTTTATCTACACGTGTTTATATATTATTCACTCAGGCATTATTCCTATTTATATTATCTTGTAATATTCAAATATAATTCAATTTATTACCAATATAATGCAAATCTGAAAATCGGTAACAAATGCTATCAATGAACCTTTTATCTATTTATATTTATTTTTTCTTTATTCTTCATGATGTTACCCCATCTATCGATACTATACTACTGTATCCCAAGTCACGAAATACATCTTCAAGCCAATGTTTTAATAATCGATAAAAAAAAATAAAAAACTATGGAAGAAATTTTATATTCATATATCTGTTATATTTGATCTTTTCTGTTATGAGTATAATTTTCATGTAATGAATTTATAATAATAAAATAAAAAAAAATATTTATTTTTTTTATAATTTCACTACTACTCAGGGCTTTAGATGTACACATGCATAAACATATATTTATCTTGTCATATGCTTGCATAAAAGACAATTACTATAAGGTGTTAATTAGTTTTCTAGCATGTTTCCTTTTAATCATAATGCATCGACAGTGTTTATTAACATTTAGTCAGTTTCACTACATGTCCCTCCATATCACTTTTTTTAATATTAAATAGTCCATCAATTTTTCATTGCATCATCAATCTTATGCAATGTACCTCACTGTAATAATGAAAGCTTTTTTTTTTTTATAATATTTTACCTTAATTTATAAGTCTCTCACCTATTAAAACGTCGTTGTTTAAAAAGAGTTAGATAAACTTTTGCACACGCATTTCTATTTTGAAACACTGCTGGTCCGTACAACTGGGCACTATAATTCAGCGTCCAGTAACGTAATTCTCTCTTAGCTGCAATTTAGTAGCCATTACCCAAAGCTAGTCATATGTTTGGTCCTCAGGAAGTTTTAATCTTTGCTTAACTTCTGCAATAAAACGGTTCGTACTTTGGACCCATGGATGGGTTTTGCGTTTAATTAGTTCTATCTTATCACATGCAGCCATCCCAAACTCTCTAATTTTCATACTCCGGGACTGCTCCTCCTCTTCAAGTCACTATCCGGCCACTACATAGTTTACAACACCATACGACTAGATATGCACAGCGTGTTTTCCTCATTCACAGGCATTGCTTGCCCTGATATTACGTTAAGAGATCAGTTACTTTCAATTTTATCCTTCCCATTTGATCAATTTGTACCGACCTGCACTCCGCAGATTTCACTCGTCCACCGTCTCTCGTATACAGAGAAGGGGGGTGGCGAGTAGTGGTCTTGGAGGGTGTTGCTTGGGGGGGGCTCCGTTCTTTTGGAAGTGTGCTGTTGGCAATGCACGTTACAGAGTGGTTCTCCTTCTGGCTTTTTGGTTTTTTTTTTTCCAGACATGAGGCGTAAATTCATATTCTTTAGTCAACAGTTTGCAAACCATTGTAGTTACATTCTTCTCCTTATATATCCTTTCTATCGCCACTTATGAGAGTCACGTTGTGTATGTTACGGTACCTACGCAAATCTATTTATATCTGTATTTTTTTACATGTTTAAATACAACACAATGTATGCTATATCCATAACTAAGCCGGGACTGAAATACTCACTTTCACGTTAGATTTTTACACCATTAAAGCTTCTTCAATATCAGATTAAAACTTGTTCCATCATCTTTGGTTCGCGTGACATTGGTTGACAATGTGACAGGATTATAATTTTCAGGGGAAATTCCCGAACACCTTTTATAAGACTTTAACTTGTTAGTCCTACATTATAACATGAATTAAGTCATTATACTTTAAATATAGCTGTCGTTCAGTACAATGTGTTCAGTTCCGCTCTTCAAAATTTCCGATTTGTAAATAAAATTATGACTGATAAGATGTATTGAGAAACTCGCGCAACTTTATATTATTTATTCCAGAATTGGAAGTTCTGCTAAATAATATTTTGAACGCTTCATGATTGCATTTCAAAGAACCTCCAAACATCTAAACCTATAGGTTCTCATCACTGAATTCATTAAGGTGGTATTCTACTCTTTTTCAGTGATCTACCCAATTAATAATATCATTTTTTCTCTGATTATGTGTAAAATATATTACCACATTAATGCTTAGTGCTTATCCTTTATTCTATACGTCTAATATTATCTTAATATATATTTAACCACTATTTATATTAATTTTTAGTATGTTTATTATAGTTATAATTATCTTATAGTTATTCTAAGGTTTCGTACTTCCTATCTTAAGAATTATTTCTCCCGTTAACGGTCTCAATACATTTCTCTTATTATTTTAATCTAGCCTTCACTCTAAAATGGCTAACTAACACTTTCACCTCAAACATTTGTTTTCATCTCTCATTGCAAAGGTTATCCTCATTCTTACCATCCTCACTCATCGTATACTGTCTTCCTCTCACAACTAACACTTCTCATGCTCTCTCATTCATCCTCCTCTCTCTTGTCTATAACTTTTATTCGCCTAATGTCTAAATGTTCTACCTAAAAGATCGTTGATTTCTTATGTATAGATCTCTCTTAAATGATTGAATTACCGTATACCTTACCTTAAGAAGTCGATACATTAAGTGCTATTTTGCGACTACCTATCTCCTCTTGCTTTCTTCATTCATACTTCTATCTCATTACTCTCACGTTCTCCTTCTCTGCTCTCTTCTCTCATTATACCTCTTTCGCCCTCTCTCTTCATCTTTGTTTCTGATAGAATAATTGTTTCGATATGATTAAATCTATTTAATCAACTACTGTTGTCCCCTAGAGATTAAATTCGAGTAACACTCTCTATCCTCACTCAGTCCAACTCCTTATTAACCATCTTTATCTCACTATTCATGCTCGACATATATTATTTATATTTAATGGGTTTCCATTTTCTTTATATAAATAATTGTATCTTTATTTTAATATAAGAGAGAAGAATTTTTGGAGTGAACTTTGCTTCTTAATCATAGTATTAAGATATTCGGGGTTAATTAGGATGTATTAATTTAGTATCTTCGATATCAAGATAATTATTGGCTTTAGTCCCTAGGTAAAGAAGTAGCTCTTCTAGGTGATTCTTTTGGCCATTTGGCTTCAATTACTTAGTAGTATTTCATAATACCATCGTGTCGCTATCTTGACTCGCATTCGGCCTATCAACCCCAACATCCCTTGTCACTAGTGATAACCTTTCGCGTTTGTTTGTGATAGGAGTCGTTCTCGATTTGGTATAATGTGATTAAGCTAGTGAATAGTGTTACTGTACCTTTAGCGCCAATCTCGATCTTATGGATGATGTGTAACAATAGTCATTTATTCTTTACACTCTCTTCCCTTCAGTATCTATTACTATCCTCTCTTTTTTTATTGTAACATTTGTGATATTACCTTTTACTTTCAAC
>JABUQX010106504.1:15000-32500 GCA_015478945.1 Trachelipus rathkii | reverse complement strand
TCTTACTTCATTTACACATGTTTTAATTGTTATTTATTACAATTTATGGAATGAAATGTATGAAGTTCCATCCAATTTGAATAAACATTCCGCTGTCTTTCAGAGGCAGGTTATTACAAATGAATGGATAATGTATGAAATTCGTTGAGCTTAATACTCTATTTTCTCGGGTAAAGTTTAACATTAGGAGATAGTCTATCTAATCGTATATTATGTTGGAGGTATTAATTATATAGCTATTATTATATGCATTTCTTCATGCTGTTTAATGGTGCTGATTGACGATTTTCTCCCTAATGAACCGTAAAACTACATAAACCCTAATATTTAAATTTAACGATCACACTCATCAAACCTCGCCAAAGATGACCTTTAGAATTGAAATATTCTGTTATTTTATTTTCCATCCATACAAAGCAAGCGAATTTAAATACTGAAATAATTTTTGTTTACTTTGAAAATAATCTAATGTTCTGATATCTGTTTTACTTTTACTTTTCTCATTTAATTTCTGATTTTTTTTTGTCTATGCCAGTATCCAATCAAATTGCAGATCTATTCATGAACATTTTTATTATAAAGTTAACATTTTCTCAGTCAGTCACCTCTGAAAGTCTTCATCTCACTGAACATGTAAGAGTTATGACCAATTCGGTCACATTTAAATTCTTTCCATGAACATTAATTCATTATTTATCGACTGGAATTTTCGACTTTGTTCTTGTGATCTTTATTGCTATATTCAAGATAACCTAGTGAGTGACGAAAATTAGCTCGGGTACTTGTACAGTATTTCTGGCACCAACTTTCACAAGAAGATCGTTAAGTTATTTCGGGCTTGATTCTTTAAAGTGGCCGAAGACATTTAGATTTTACAGTATCTTAAAAGTTTTTCCATGCGCACTAGATGATCCAATTTATTGAAATTTGTCTTTAAACCTTACCATAAGAAAATGGCTGGGGTTTTATTTGTATAAATAATTTATCAGTGTATTTAGTCATCTTTGCCCAGTTTATAATATATTAACAAATTTTCCTTTAGATGGCATTTTAGTATCTTTTAAACGATGGATAAGTAGAGAAGAGTTTGCAGCAATAAAATTTAAAAGATCTTCAAAAAAATGGGAAGTGAAGATAAAATGTTTGAATATTAATTATGATGACTGTCATGTATGAATGATAGATTTGGTGGAAATAAAAAAAATGCAAAATGAAAAAAAAAATCTCAAGGTATGGAAAATAAAGGCTTGCAGTCTATCTGCACAAGAGAAAGAAGGTTAAAGTTATAAACGAACTTATGAGGGTTATGTGCTGATGAAAACAGAACGCGTTGACTAAAACAGAGCAAGGACCATGTGTATATGTTTTAAAAGACCGGGTGCGCTGGTTAATGAAGAATACACAAAAAAGCATTCAACGTATGTACGTTGCACATTCGTTGAAAAGATGAAAGGGAAGAAGGGAAAACCTAGATGAAGATAGAGAGGTGAAGCAAAGAATAAAGACGACTACTAGCAGAAGTGAAGTGATTGGAAAAAAAAATGTGAGAAGAATTGGTTTAAAAAGCGGGACATAAACTATAAAAATGGCAATAGCTGCAGCCACTGCAATATTTTATGTTGACGCTAGGAACGGTGAAAGCGTAGCGATAACGGTAATAATAATAATAATAATAATAATAATAATAATAATAATAATAATAATAATAATAATAATAAATAATAATAATAATGAATAGATAGATAATTAATATAATGATAATAGATAAAATAATATAATAAATAATAATAATAATAATAATAATAATAATAATAATAATAATAATAATAATAATAATAATAATAATAATAATAATAATAATAATAATAATAATAATAATAATAAAAGAATAAAATCAAATTAATGATAATAATAATAATAATAATAATAATAATAAAATATATAATAAGATATTACTTTTCAGGTTTTATACACTGAATAATATATAATATATAATAATATATATATATATATATATATTTATTATATATATATATATATATATTACTATATATATAATATATGTATATAATATAGTATATATATAAGACAAACAATAAAGCTCTCTAACAAGCTAATGTAATTTTTTTTAAAATAGCTCCATTAATATTTATTTTGTTTCATATACACGCATACTATATTTTATATATATATATCTATAAGTATATAATATATTATTATATATATATAATTATTATATATAATATAATTATATATATATATATCTATATATATATACTAGTATTTAATGCTGAAGAGATGAGAGAGAGAGAGAAAGGAGAGAAGAGAGAGAGAGAGGAAGGAGAGAGAGAGAGAAGAGAGAGAGAGAGAGAGAGAGAGAGAGATTTTAACCTAAAAAGTCTGATTAGGAATATCTTTGAATATAAAACAATGGATTTTGAAAATTTCTCAACATTTTTTAATAATTATTTTATTTCTGACTTCTTTATTTACGTTAAAATATTTACTTCTCAGAATAAGTTATTTTGATGACCTGAAAAAGTCTAAATGCCGCAGCAAAACAATAGGGAAACATGGAGTGATAAATGCTCAGAGTTTATATAAATTATTATTATTATTATTATTATTATTATTATTATTATTATTATTATTATTATTATTATTATTATTATTATTATTATTATTATTATTATTATTATTATTATTATTATTATTATTATTATTATTATTATTATTATTATTATTAGAATGAAGATATTGAAGTTTTAAAGCTAAGAAAAGAATCTTAATAATCTTAAAAGGATGATATTTTAAAGACTAAAAATACCTTTTACTAAAATGTTTTTTTTTTAAACTTGATAAGTTTTATACCCAACACAACAAAAACATTCAAAAACAGTCCTTATGTATAGGTTATACAAATAACATTATTGAGTGAGATTAATATTTCACAACCATATATACAAATAAATGGACTTTATGTTTTTATTTTGTCCGACCTTTAGAGGTTGTCTGCTAAATTTATCAAATAATCGAAAATATTCTGAATAAAAGTTAAAATTTGTATTAGTCACTCGTATTAGTCATCATTCTTTGTTTGTATATGCAATAAAAAATGTTTTTATTATTATTATCACTCATTTAACGTTCCTTGAAACATGGCAATATAATATAGTAATACTAATATATTAAATATATATATATGTAATAATATTACTATATATATATTAGTATATAGTTATGTATATATATATATTATATATATATATATAAATATATTATATATATAATAACCAAGGAAAATTATCTCCCTGCTAGGTTTCGAACCCCTAAAACCTCACTGTTGGTAAAACAGGTGTGTTACCACCTGAACACGATGAGCTAAAGTTAAATCCACCATTTTACTTTTGAAAGATTACTATCTCCCAGAATAATAAAGCATGTCAGTACTTAGACAGTGATCTTTGTGGCAAAGCTCCCACTGCACACTGCGGGCTTCAAGGGCCACACAGGGTTTGACTGAGGGAATAATAGTATCAGTAACAAATTTAGAAATCACACGAACTCATAAAAGAAATAATATCTTGTGCTGGGTTTCGAACCCGAATCCTCGCTATTGGTAAAGCAAGTGTGTTACCATCTGACCACGATGAGCTAAAAGGAAAACCACCATCTTACTTCTGAAGGATTACTAAATTTGTTACTGATACTATTGCTCCCAGAATCAAACCCTGTGTGAAATTTGATCCGAGCGTGAGCTGGGACGTCTGCCAAAGGTCACTATCTAAGTACTGACATGCTTTATTATTCAGGGAAGATAGTACTTCTTTCAAGAAGTAGATGTGGGTTTCCTTTTCAGCTCATCGTGGTCAGATGGTAACACACTTACTTTACCAACAGCGAGGGTTCGGTTTCGAAATCCAGCAGGGGAGATTAATTTTTCATTATCATATCTTGAGCTGTGAGTTCATGTGTTAGCAGTTCTATATTTGTTATATATTGATAATATGATATATATGATATATATATATATATGAATAATATATATATTGATACTATATATATATATATTATATATATATATTAATATATATATATACTATATATATTATAGGCTATATATATTTATATATATATAATATATAATATATTATAATATATATATAAATATATATATATATATAATATATATATATAGATATATATCTAATATATGTTATATCATATTATATATATCATATATATAATATTATTATATATAGTGGCGGCTCATGTAAACTTGGCATGGAGGGGCTGCTAAGTTTATTATAGATAGTATTAATACTATATATATATATATATATATATAATATATATATATATATATATATATAATATTAACGCATAAATTTTAGAGCTGGTATATAAAGGATCTTACAATCCATATATATAATATTAAAGAATCCCCTTAAAATAGTACAATAAGAAGGATGTTCCTGAGACCAAAATTCAGTAGAAAATTGTACACCTTGCCAACTATTAAATGTTAAAATAATAATATTTTTTAAAATAATTTTACTCTTTTATACTCATTTTTAGAATATTCCAAACGCTATTTATCAACATTTTACTGTTAATAAACCTTTGAAAAGTCTCTTTATGTTCTCGCCCCTTTTGCTATTGCTATTTTTAGCTATATACCTATATAAATATTATATAAAAATTAAATAAAAAAAAAATATATTATATATATATATATATATATATATATATATATATATAATTATTAAATAATCTACAAAATCGTATATGTTAATTTATATTACTGGATACTACAAAACATTTACCTGATCCTCTCTATAGCTCAATGACTCAAATCGATTTTAACTTTTTCGTGCCAACTGTCTTTCAGATTAGCCAAAAAATGTTTTTTTAATTGCAACTCTATAGGTAAATATTTAATTAGTATTTATTTATATTAAATATAACACAGTAGTAAACCGTTTTCAATTTATTTCTTCTTTCATTTTCCCCTTTCTTCAAAGTGTTCGCTGATTTCAAAAATTGTATTGAATTGTTTATTGTGCTACTCGTATTTTTTAGAATACAGGTGTCAGCAATTTGGGACCCTGCAATTATTTCTACGCACAAAAAAAAAAAACAACATCCACTCTCGCTAAAGCATAAGAATAAACTGATTTTTTTTTATGCTTTTATTTACAAGTACAGAAGGACATTAAAGAACAACTAGCAACTCCCTACTACTTTTAACAACATATTTATAATGAGGAATTATTTTTAAGCTGCTATCAAATAGCAGAAGCTAAACTAGCAACATTATAAAAACAATAAGATTTTGGTATTCACTTTTCTTATTGGAATTTGTCTTTATTTTTTAAGAACTAATATAAGTGTAAATATTTTAAGGGTCACATGATGAGCTCAATTTTATAAAAATGGTAATATATTGAAAAAAAATATTCGTCGTCCCAATTTTGCAGTTCAAAAAGCAATTGAGTTTCTTATTTCTTTAGATTACTATTTCTTTATGAATTATTGTTTTAAAAAAATATTGTTTCATTTTCTTTTGATAAAAATTCATATTTTGAATCACGAGTTGTACGCCTGGCATTTTTTAATTTGGAGCTCCAGCCGGAGCCCATATGACGAGCCGCACTTGCATATATATATCAATATATATAATAATATATATATATATATATCATATATAGTATATATATTATACTTATAGCATTATATATATATAGTTGTAGGGGTTATTATACTATATAGTAGGTATTAACGTAGGTGGAGTGAATAACTATATATTATATATCATTCCGCAGAAATAACAACAAGATTTTAAACAATATTACGAACTGGATACTTTTAACCGAATTCGGCCTAATATTTTTCATCTCCCAAACCTTTTCTATCTAAAGAAATGACAAATCAAGTCTTTAAAATTTCACTTCAAGCAGATAATAGGGTCTAAGCTATCACGCTTTAAGAAAATGCACATTTTATTTTTTTATGTTCAAGTGACAAATCTTATTTGTAACGTTGTTTTAAAAGATACATAATATGATTGCAAACAAATTGAGTTTGCCTTAACATATGCTTTTGAGAGGTTATAGAAGGTTGTAGAAGGTTATAGAACCATATCGAAAGTTCTGAATATAAATGGTGTTGGCATTCTGACTGGTGAGTCACTCAACTCTCTGTCAGTTTGATTCAAGCGTTTGAGTGAGTAAGGCACTTTTATACGTTCGGACACAGAGTTTCAAGTTCCAGTTCTATTCTTTAAGAGTTTAGTAAGTTTATGTTTTGTGTTTTGTTTTATATTGCTGTGAAACAACTGCATCAACATCGTCTCAGCCCACTTCTATAAATTCGCGCTGCTTACAGAAAGATTCCGAAATTAGTCTCATCGGAACCATTAATTAAAAACCTAATTGTAGGAGCAAATCTACCTTCAAATCAGCAAGGACTCAGTGTCTTTTCTTCAATTTGCCTGTTGTTAAATTATCAGTCAAAGAAAGTGAGGCCTTAATTGTAAGAGAAGTTCTTTTATGGGGAAAAGGATCGAATTCCTACAAAAGGAACAGATCATTATGTTGGAAAAGTTGTATCGCTATTAAAGAATGGCAAAACTTACAAAATGATTGGGTAAAGACTCAGATGTAAAGTGGAAAACGAAATAAATTCATGAAAATATTAGATGATTTATTCGATCTTGCCCATAATGATGGGTAAATATCATTAAGAACGAAGAGAATAAGTAGTTTTTAAAATTGAAGAAAAAGGTAAGAACTCATAGGAAAAGAAAAGAAAGAAGAAAGAGAACTTATGAGGAAATAGAAGGAAATATCATGGTTCAGCTACCGCCACCATCATTGTCAAGTAGTGAGAGTGATGACAAAGAAGACGGCCAGCATTCTAATTGTCCTGCTCAAGATACACAACTAGACCTAAGTTATACTGTGAAAGTGAGAGAACCAAGTAAATATTTCTGGTATGAGAGGTAGACTAGATTTTTTATCTACACATTTGTCTGAAACACTAGACAGATGCAAAATCTGCCGACCGCATTGCGACTAATCTCCTAATGGCTGCAGCACGTGCTTTCAAATTGAACACTCAAACCTTAATTATTAATCGTAATTCTTTGCAACGGCGAAGGAAACATTTCAGGGAACGGAGACAAGCAGAAATCAAAGGAAAATTTAATCTAGGAAGTGCAACGCTTTGGTGTTACACTGGGATGGAAAACTGGTACCAGCTTTATCTGGCGTAGAAAAGGTTGATAGATTTGCCATAATTGTTATTTTTCAATGCAAAGAATAATTATTAGGTATACCTGAAATTCAATTCCAATATCTACAGAAGATCAGGCTGTTGCCGTTTTTGAAGAGGTGGAAAAATGGGAAATAGAAAGTAAAATGCAGGAGCTCTTCTTTTGGCACAACTTGAAGCAACACAGGTCGACGAATAAAAGGTGCTTGTGCAAAACTTGAAAATGTTTGATCGAAATTTACTCTACATTTTCTGTCGTCATCATATCTTCGAATTAGTATTGAGAGTTTGTTTTAATGCAGCAATGAATGTAATTTCTGGGCCTGACATAAATATGTTTAAAAGTTTTAGGGAAATCTGGTCGACCATAGACAAGGCAAAGTACTGTAGTGGTGTAGTGGGATAGAAAATGTCAACGAAGATGTTCGTGTCAGTATGTTGGAATACCTACAAGAACAATTATGTAAGAAACTGCAAAGAGCTGATTACCATGAATCATTAGAATTGGCTATAAAATTCCTTGATGCTAGTTCCCCAAAAAGATTCTCATTTCGTGTTCCTGGAGCTGTGGGCCACACTCGGTGGATGGTCAAGGCTATTTATGCCTTTAAAATATATTTATTCGAATACCAATTTAAACTCACCAAAAAATAAAAAAATTCAATCACACAAATATGCAGTTTTCTTATCACACTCTATTTACGGGCGTGGTTCCTAGCACCTATGGCTGTATATGCAATTGGATCCACAAACTAGTAGTGCTGCAATGGAAAAATTTACAAACAATTTATGGTATCTCTTACCAGAAAATGTGGTATTCTCGTTCTTTGATAAAGTTCCAATAGAAATTCAGCAAAAAATGGCTACTAAAATGATGACTACAGACGATAAATATAAAGAGTTTGAAGACCACAACCGTTTAAAAGAAAAAAGTTCTATCATTTTATTTCTACTAAATCGAGGATGTGCTTTGTAAGATTTTCAGTAAACAAAAGTTCCCCAAAATACTGTCAATCTACTTGAAAAGATGATGTCAACTTCCAACGTGGTTTGGAAATATTGAATAGCATTGTAGTAGTTAACGAGGTTGCTGAGAGAGGAGTGAGGCTAGTCCAAGAGTATCAGAATATTCTGACCAAAAATGAAAAGAGAAAAGCATTACTTTCTGCAGATTGTTAGTGAACGCATTAAAAGTACCAGCAGGTCACCAAATTTAGCCTAATAAAGCAGTTAATTCTGGTATGCTATATCATTTTTCTTTTTATTATTTCCATTTTAGACTATTTTGCAAAGTCTGCATTTCTATATTTTTTGAAATTACTGTTTAATATCTTGCCTAATTTTCAGTGAAAGTCGTAATTTTTTTTTTTTTTACTGGAGCGAAATTTGAAAAGGGTCCTGCTCGTGAGTGGTGGCATCGTCTAAAAAAAATACATTTATTGTTTTTTAAAGTTGATCAAATTAATAAATTTACAGAACATTATATTTTCTAGTTGGATTTTATATTTTTATTTAAAAACTAGAATATTTACTCTTCCGAGTTATGGCTTCAAATTAAAGAAAAATTATTTAATACTATATTATATATATATATATATATATATATATATATATATATTTATATATATATATTATAAAAATTTATATAATATATATATATATATATATATATATATATATATATATATATATATATATATATATATATATATATATATATATATATATATATATATATATTTTTTTTTTTATTTACCATCTCCCATGTAGGGCTTTCGCCCTGTCAGTTGGACCAGCATTTTCTTCCTTCTGGCCTAGAAACTCTTGATCCTAGAGAACTCTAGAAAAACATTTCTCGGTGCAATGGTTTCCGATGCTAGTCCTTGAGTTATACACTCAGGTAGGTTTTCCCCTTTCAGTGGAACTAGCATCTTCTTCCCATTTGGCCTCGAAACTCGTTCTCCCAGAGCTTTTCTAGAAGATCGTGCCTCTTCGCAATGATAATTCCAAATGCCGTCCAGAGTTCTGCAAGCATAGTAAAGGACCGGGTTGCTAGCCCGGTCGCCCTGTAACTATGCGAAGAAAGAGTCTTCATATGTTCTGACTGTCATGAATATCCATTCTTCTTCTTATATATATATATATATATATATATATATATATATATATATATATATATATATATATATATATATATATATATATATATATATATATTATTATATATATATATATATATATAAAAGAGTTTTATTAATATATTTTATTATTATATATATATATATATATATATATATATATATATATATATATATATATATATATATATAGTATTATATAATTTTTCTTTAATTTTCAAAGCCATAACTCGGAAGAGTAAATATTCTAGTTTTTAATGTATATATATATATATATATATATATATATATATATATATATATATATATATATATATATATATATATATATATATATATATATATATATATATATATATATAATATATATATATATATATTATATATATATATATATATATTATATATATATATATATATATATATATATATATATATATATATATATATATATATATATATATATATATATAATATATATTGCTCAAGGTGATTGTTTAAATAATAAGTTTCTTTTTGTCAAAGTTAGACCTTCCTTGCTTACACTGAATTATAGAAAGTGATTTGTGAACATTAACTATTTTTTTTAATATGAAATGTATTGATTTTAATTTTTAATCATCTGTTTTTTTTATTACATGTTATTTCTTTTTATGAAATAATGTTTTTTTTATTAGCAGATAACATTTCTTTATAATACTATTTGTTATATGTGCTAGATTATGTAAATACCTCTGATTTTCGTGCACCTAAGATTTCGCGGTCTTTTTTGTCTATTCATTTTATTTCTTTATGCATTTTGACCAAAAATTTTGTAAAACATGTTTTTATTTTAGGTGTACTTGAGAAATATATAAAGTGTAAAAATAATACATTTGCCCGCAAGTCAGCGAAGCTGGTAAGCATAATAAAAAGTGATCTTATTTGAAATATTCAATCCGCTACCGTGGCACAAACGGTAGAGCGACGGAGTCGCATTGCAACGGCGCGGGTTCGAATCCTAGTTCGGATCCTAGGTAGAAATTACCTAGAAGTTCCCCTCCTTGAATAGGGCTATGCCCGTGAGGTGTGAACTTTTCTATAAAAAAAAGAGAGTCTTCAAGAGAACATCAACTACCATTCGTTAAGTGGAGGAACAAGCAGAAGAAAAGAGATAACTCTCAAGACTCCTGCCACTTCATATTGGTGACCCAGAAGTTCCTCTTCTAAAGTGACGCAAGTAGAAGACCTCTCTCTCTCTCAAGACAAGAAGAAGAACACCCACTCCAGAAAATGAATTAAGATACCCCATTCCGACACCGAGGAGCTTTCTGCAGAAGAAAAGATAGAAGAAACTATCTCTGGGATCAAGGTGAAACAACCCAGTGTTTTCTGAGACTTCCGTTCCAACTTGATTCAGAGTCTTAGAGGCACAGTTTTACCTTGGAAAAATCACCTCGGAGAAGACGAAGTACTTCCCAGCTCTCTCTCAGCTACAAACAGATGTCGTGGATGGTATCTCATCTGCAGAACTCGATGCTCAATCGTACACTCCACTGAAGGCAGCAGTCATTTCCATTTACGGTAAGAGATAGACTGAATTATTCAACGAATTTATGTCCAAATAATCTTACAGTTGCAAGACTTCCCTTTATCTACGAGAAATGCTTTGTTATGGTACCAAATTAAAGATTAGCGAAGACAACATGCGAATGCAGTTTTTGATGACTCTTCCAACCAACATTTGACCAACTGTGGCGGTACAAACAACACTTAGTCTTGAAAACTTTGTGAACTAGCAAATGATTTAGTTGTTTTGGTATCATCCACTTTTGTCATAGCTGTGTCCACATCAACGACTGCAAAGGCAACTACATCATCATCCTCATCATCATCATCATCATCAGCAGCAGCAGCAGCAGCAGCATCGACACAGCATCGGCTACAGGAATACCTGCAGGACTTCGTTCTTATAGTCAAAACCAAAGGCCCCACGTCTGCCTTGCCCACATTTACTTCGCTCAAAAAGCAAGAACGTGCAGGCCTTGGTGCAAGTGGAATGACAAAGCTTATGTGCAGATAAAACCAGTGACTCGTTCCTCTTCTAGATCATCTTCTCCCGCACCAACGGAAAACTTGAAGAGCGAGCTATTGCTGCGCAATAATCAGTTCGCAATTAACTAATTAACTATCAACATCACAAAATTAGGCGCAGATAATCTCATCCTGCTGAATACCGACTCCTCTGTCTTGAGCCAACCTTCTTTAATGGTAGCCAACAAGTCCATATTTTCCACTAATGTCAATTGTTTCGCAGCCAATGGCTCGACTATCAAGTTTCATGGTGAAATAGGGACATATGTATATAACGATCAAGAAGCTTGGTCGAGAATTTAATTGGGCTTTCATAGTAGCTAATATCGCAGTGTCAATATTGGGTAGGTATGGATTTTCTAAACCATTACAACTAAATTATCGATTGTGGGGAAAAAACTCTATAAGACACAAATACGTCTCTTCTGGCACCCCTTCAAGTCTCTTCCGAAAAAGCTCCTTCATTACAAATCAGCTCTAACAGTGAAGATTCTAACATCTCATTTATGCCTCAGGAGTTTCCCTTGTAAACTTCACCCATTGACTTGACGAACATCAAATTTAATCCAAAAGGACCTGTTCACTACATAGAGACTGGTGGTTCTCCTCCAGTGTTTGGAAGACCTCGCCGTCTTCCCGCAGATAAACTAAAAGCAGCAAAAGCAGAATTTGACACTCTCTTGAACAATGGAATCATCAGACCTTCCAAGTCTTCTTGGGCTTCTCCGCTTCATCTGGAACCAAAGAAAACCCCAGGAATTTTGAGGCCATGTGGTGATTACAGATCTTTGAATGCAATAATTAATAAAGACGGATATCCACTTCCTCATATTCAAAGTCTCTCGCAACTTCTACAGGGATCAGCAGTCTTCAGCAAAATGGACCTTCAGAGGGTATATCACCAAATTCCAATACGACCCGAGGACATTGAAAAGACTGCCATAACAACTCCTTTTGACCTTTTGGAATATGTTTCTGTGCTATTTGGTTTGAAGAACGCAGGAGCTATTTTTCAACATCTCCTATTTATTTACATCTACCTTGATGACTTAGTAATTTTTTTTTCAACTGCAGAACAGCTTGAATAATATCTCAGGGCAGTTTTCAAGCTTCAAAAATTTTTTAAAAATATTCTTAGAAAAATGCTAATTTTTCAAGTCATCTCTCAACTATTTAAGAAATCATATTTCTTCAGATGAAATTTCACCTCATTCAGACAAGACGTCCGAAATGTCCAAGTATCCGCTTCCTCGAGATTTAGCAGCTCTTAGAAGATTCTTGGGAATGATTGGATACTATCGCCATTTCATCCTTTGTTTTCCAAAACTCGTTTTTCCTTTATCAGAAAAAGCAAAACACTATCCGAAAGACCACAGACGAATAAGAAACCTTCAATGAAATCAAGAATAAACTCCAAAACGCCACAACTCTTCCATTTCCTTTGCCGATCGTAATCCATCTTCAACTTGTAACGAATAGTAGCCAGACTACTATAGGAGCAGTCTTTTATCAGATTATCAATGGACAACCAATACCTATAGATATCTTCAGCAAAATGCTATCAAAACAACAACGCAAATCAGCTTTCGACCTTGAACTTCTAGCAGCCTATTATTCTGTTTTTCATTTCAAGCATATGTTAGAATCAAGGAATGTCATTTTGTGCACTGATCATAAACCTTTCGTTTCAGATTTCTACAGTAGACATTATTTTATTACATGTGATTTTATTATTATTTTTTATTAAATGATGTTCGTTAATTAGAATATAACATTTTTTAATAATGATATTTGTTATATTTGTTAAATTATGTAAATACATCTGATTTTCGTCCATCTAAGATTTCGCTACCTTTTTTGTCTTAGGCATTAACTGTTTCATGCAATTTGACCAAAAATTTTGTAAAACATTATTTGATATTAGGTGTACTTGGAAATATGCAAAGTGTAAAAATAATGTATTCGCCGGCAAGTCAGGGAAGCTGGTAAATATCATAGAATGTGATTTTAATAAGAATATTCAATCCAAAAAGCAGTTTTAATACCTGCAAGAGAGTCTTCAAGAGAACATCAACTATAACCCGTTAAGTGGAGGAACAAGCAGAAGAAAAGAGATAATTCCCAACACTCTTGCCACTTCTTATATACATACAGAATATATATATATATATATATATATATATATATATATATATATATATATAAAATATATATATTTTTCTTTTTTGACTACTGAGATATACTTAGTTATATATATATATATATATATATATATATATATATATATATATATATATATATATATTTCTCATATATTTATTTTTATATTTATATATTTATATATATATATATATATATACATATATATATATATATATATATATATATATATATATATATATATATATATATATATATATATATATATATATATATATATATATATATATATTTCTCACGGGTTTACAATATTACTTACATGTATTTTCATCAATGACGAAATCAAGATAAATAATGTGTTGAATATTCAAATACTATTAGACTGGTCTGCGACATTTGTGATGACATATATTTTTGCTCTAATGCTGTAATAACTATTTTTTCAGGAAAGTTTCTTACATAACTATATTTTTTATTAAAAAGTTATCAGAGAAATGTGTGTTATAAGATTAATTATTATAACTGTTTAGTTTAATAACTAATGTTAATAACTCTTATTAAGATTATTATAGCTTCTTATTAGTATAAAAAAAATTTGTCATGAATAGAAGATGCAAAAAATAGCCTAATTAGATTTTGCTACATTTGTGGCAAAGTTGTACTGGCTGGGCAACAATCTAGCATTACACTCTTTGTAAAGGCGTCCTATCATGCCTATATTGGCCTTAATTTGGGCGATCAAGATAAAGACTTTGCTACTCACATATCCTGCCGAACTTGTGTTAAATACTTAAGACGATGAAGCAAGGGAATTGTGAAGGCGTTACCTTTTGGTATACCTCTGGTGTGGAGGGATGGAAAGGATCATGCAACAGACTGCTATTTTTGCTTGACAAACTTACAAGGTAAGTAAATTGGTGGAATGCTTTTTTAACTATCAAACACACACAGATGCACAATTTCTGAGCATTCATGCCTTTCCAAATTTAAAAAATGTCTATCTGCTGTTTCAGGAGTAAACAAGAAAAACAAATACGCTGTTAAATACCCAGATGTTCACTCTGCTATCAACCCCACATGGGCCATGTATTCCAGTTCCAGACGTACCTCAAAGCTTGAAACTGGATAAGTTGATGATTATGAGATAAGCAATGAGAATAACTCTGAAGCATTCATTCTACCTTCATATGGTTTCAATGAGCAAAACCATTAGCACAAGCACAGCTCAATGACCTCACAAGAGATTTAGGACTATCAAATGGCGGCGTCTAGCAAAATTGCTAGTAAATTTCCTATTAGTCTCTTGTGTTAGAGAGAGAGAGAGAGAGAGAGAGAGAGAGAGAGAGAGAGAGAGAGAGAGAGAGAGAGAGAGAGAGAGAGAGAGAGAGAGAGAGAGAGAGAGAGAGAGAGAGAGAGAGAGCAATTTATTGGCACCAGAAATAAAATTTTACTGGCACAGAAATTGGGACCAAGAATTAAGACAGTTCTTTTCTCATCATGAAAATTCATCTTTGGTATATTGCTCCGACATTAAGGTTTGATTTTGATCGAAGATTTAGGAGTAGTGTATAAACCATCTGAATGGAGATAATTTATAGACTCATGAAGTAAAAATTATGACAATCTGAAATCTCTTATTGATGCAGTCAAATTCAACGATCATCATTAAAGGGTGTTGAGATCTCAAGGTATGTTAGGGTAAATTGAATAGTAAAAATTGAATGCAGGTAATTTTGATGGTCCTCAGATTAGAATCTTAATGAAAGATCCTGAGTTTGAAAAGACCATGAACGAAATAGGAAAGAAAGCTTGCATTGATTTTAAATTAATTACTAGTAACCTTTTAGGAAAGCAATGAAGTTCGGATTATAAAGCCATCGTTAGTAATCTGTTGAAAAACTTTAAGAACCTGAGAGGTCGTATGCCCATAAAACGGCACTTTTTGGTCTCTCACTTGGATTATTTTCCGGAAAATTGTGGGAATTATAGTGAGGAACATGGGGAAAGGTTTCACCAGGATATCCAAACAATGGACGAAAGGTATCAAGGTCGCTGGGACATAAACATGATGGCCGAATATTGCTGGTATATGAAAAGGGATGAACTTGGAATGACTCATAAAAGAAAAACAATTAGGTCGTCTTTTTTTTCTTGATTAATAGTTCAATATGTGGCATGACTTACCAAATCATAAATAAAAAGTTAAAATACTTGTAGATATAGCGTTTCATTTAAAAATTAACATTCATGAATTAAGTGCCACACATTTTTGAGAGAAATAATAGTGGTCCTTAAATTTTTCCAGTATTTAAAAAAAAATCATTTTTTTATATCTTTATAATAAAAGATTCCACAGCAATTTTTTTCCCTTGCGTCTGAGTCGATTCCAGTTTCTTTTTGAAGAGTCTTTAGCAGTTGCAAAACCTTGCATCAAGCTGTCTATTCATGATATTCTGGTGACTCGGACCTCAATCTTGTAGCTTTCTCTCTAGCAGCTTCACCATGCTCTAACCGTTCTTTCGGACACTTTAATTGGGCAAATTGGGGGAGGGGGCATTGTGTCGCTAACAGTCGCTTCTTTGCTACCTACCTTTGGTACGAATCATGTTTTGAATCAGATGACGCTTTGGTGACTGCTGAAGAAGTAGGGTCCGTGATCTCCAAGGGCTTCTACTAAATCTTTTTCTCCTCAAAATCTGCGGTTAGATGGCACCTGTTGGCGTGCTCTTCAGGATAGAAACAATGACTATCGGAAATGGAAAAATCTTTCTCCTATCACTCTTGCTAATTTTCAATCAACTGGGAATCGTTGAAGGGATATTATTCGTCAGACTATGCGTGCTTTCACCAAAAGGAAGCTCGCTGACCTTCTTGGATCTCCTACTGATAAATATTTCTGATCCCTTGTTAAAAACATCTCTAATAACTTCTGTAAATTTGCTCTCCTTCTCTTATTCGATCTTACGGATCTTTAGCTAATATTCATTCTGAAAAGGCTAAACTCTTAGGCTTCCTTTTTCAATCTAATTTCACCCTGGAGGTTTATGGTAAACTTCCTTCTACTCCTACTCCTTCTCTCAGGTGTTCCATGGCTCCGAATGTGATTACACTTGATCGGGTGCTTGAGATCCTTTGATATATGAACGTCAGGAAGGCTAGTGGCCCGGACGATATTCCTCCTCCCTCGATTTTACTCTAAATACCTTAATTCTAACACTTTCCCTCAGTGCTGGAAGCGCATATGTTCAATCGATCCCGAAGAGGGGTGACCTCTCCGATCTTTCTAACTATCGTTAAATAGCTCTCACTTGTATTCTGTCCAAAATCTTTGAAACTCTTCTCAACTCTCATTTCCTGAATCATCTGGAATCTCATTTCCTCCTTTCTGATCTAAAGTATGAAATTCGACATCAACTGGTGACATTCTTTCATATTTTACTGATTTATGGTTTTCGACCATTAGGGACTATGAAAAGCCATGTGTGATGACGCTTGACATATTGAAAGCCTTTGATCGAGTATGGCATGGGTTGCTACTCTCTAATTCTCTAAGTTTCCTTCCTATGAGTTTCCTCCTTCTCTTAGCTCACTTATGAATATTTCTCTCAGATCGCTCCATATCAGCACTTGTTGATGGAGTGACCACTTCTTCCTTTCCTGTTAATTGTGAAGTTCCGCAAGGTTCTGTTCTATCTCCAACCTTATTTTTACTTTCCATTAACGATCTTCTAAGCTGCATTTTTAGCTCTGTTCATTTTATGCCGATGAATCAACTCTCGATTCTTCCACTCATTTCAAATTTGCTCTTTTGCCAGGGGTATTCAACTCTCCTTTCCGATTCTTGTTCTTGGCTT
>JABUQX010106504.1:2500-5000 GCA_015478945.1 Trachelipus rathkii | reverse complement strand
GTGCGTTTATTTAAATCTTTGGTAAAAAAAAAAGTTTATCTGTTATCGAAATCGAATCTAATACAATTTAAAATCTGATAATAAAATATTTTATAAAACTCTTAAAATTATATTATTATGATATATATATAGATATATATATATTATATATAGTAACGGTTAACGCTGATTGATTTAAGTGAGTATAGAAGGAAATTTATTACTGCAAGGGATGGCTATGGGGCTCTAATTAGACGTTATATCCGCATGAATTTCACACTTATATATATGACTAATATACTACATTAGATTGCTACACACCTCCGCCTCACCGCTCTCTCAACTCTGTGTTGCTCACAATTCTGAATACGTAGAGCAGATTTAAAAAAGTTTATAAACGAAAAAAGATTAATCGATAGTTAATTAATACGGTAATATAATAATATACAGACGATAATTTAGCCACCTTTGTATATTTAATATATATATTAATAATTATAATAATATATATATTATATATAATATATTATATTAATATATTATTAATATATATAATTATATATATATTAATTTATATATATTGAATACAACATAGACCAAATAATGATCCAAGAATTTCAGAGTCCTGAACTAATTAAAGAAATAATAAGATAGCTAATAATACGTAAATATACATATAATAAAATTAATTAATATATTAAATGATTTTTCTGTACAATATACATTCGGATTTAGCCTAAATCGATATTCTGAATTATTAAATATAAATTTTTGAATATAAAAAGTAAATATAAATATTATAGTTAACTGATAAAGATAGGAATAAAAGCTTTGCTTTTATTAAGATATGGTTTTAAATAAAGTTAATTACTATGAATATATGAAGAAATAGATAACAAGATGAAATGTTCTTAATACAATAAAACTATTATTACAATATCCCAATAGTATCGAAAGATAGATACAGGTCAACTATTATATAATACATTATTATGTGGGTCAGTCGCACTAGTAATATAGATAGAAGGTGTACGCCAGAAAGATTTCAAGATAATAATAAGGAGAGTTTACACAAATCATTTAATGACTGTTTTGAGTCATTTTTAGGTGGAGTATCGGCAGGAGGATATATAAAGAAGTGTGTTGCAAATGTGAAAACTCGTACATGCTTATATAATTAGATAGATTTATAAAAGTATAGAGAAAAACACGAAACTTATAAATATAAAAATTGTAGGTGATCGAATAAAGATCCATTTACCCACTCAAGAAGATTAATGTGCTTTTCTATATAAGCATAGTATACTACGTCTTTATAAATATAATTCTTATACTTACCTTACTAGTATACAATCACCTAAATTAGTCAAGTATAATAAGAGTTATTTACTATTGTTATATTAGTTATTGCTTTGTTTACTTATTAATGGATTATAAATAATTTCGATGTCGAATAAGTGAAATTATGTGAACTCAATAATAACTTTTATTGATTAATATCATCTCAATTATACATCATTTAAAATTTATTCAGTAAGTTGAATATGAATTATGGTATATAGTATATATATGATAGTATGTATGTACAGAATGTGCGCATACACACGTTCTTCTCAGTGTGAATAAGAGAGGCTCACACTTTCTCTCTATAATGATTAGACAAAATATATAAAGATATACTAGACAGAAATGCATTTATTTTTCTCTCTGGTATCGTTTTTGTGTACAGAGATCATTATTGCAACTTGTAGTTGTTATTACTCATAATTTTAGTTAATTTTCGACACTCAATATATACAACTCTCTCTCATCAATACATTCATCTAAGTAGTTCTAGTTATACTTGAGCAATGGATAAATTTGAGAAATTAAGCACTAAATAGTGACACATACGCTTTCTCTTCTTCTCTTTTTTTTTTTTTTTTTCTCTGGCTTTCTTTTATATTTTCACTCTTTCTTATCTAGTTACTCGACATCCTCTGTCTCTCAATTACACTTCTTTTTCGCATTCTATATTACAATAGATATATAGGTAACTCTAGTATCTCCAACAGAGATTATAATCTACATTACATGGGATTTATATTGCTCTACACATTATCACCATTAGTTTTCAATCTTATCTCTTCGTTTAAGACCAAGTATTGTTTATTTCTCGAAACTTCACATTATTTCAGGTCAACTGCTCAAATAACACAATGGTCTCTGTGCTTCAAGACAGATATCTGATGTGGTTCGTGAAAGTTGGTACAGCAACCGATCTGTGATAAACTCGACAATAATTATATATTATATATATATATATAATATATTATATATATATATTATATATAAGTATCATTATAATACGAGCCCGTTTTAGCTAAATAATATATTATTGCAAATTTTGTACCGATTTTGTAAATTTGCAACACTCAATATGAACCATTCCTGAAAAAGTATTTCTAATAAGTGCATATTATCTCCTCTCTCACTTTATCATCTTTCTGCCCGGAATATGATATAGGTGATGGATCGCAAG
>JABUQX010106503.1:5000-33908 GCA_015478945.1 Trachelipus rathkii | reverse complement strand
AGTGGATCAGGAATAAAAATTTTAAGGGGCAAATATAGTGCATGGAAATAACACATTATTTTATTTAGATAATTTCTTGGTATGGAGTATTTTGGATTGTTCTTGGAACAAATTTTTGTTGAATTTTAAACAAAATTTTTTTTGAGTATACAAAACATTATCTAGTAAAAAGACGTATCTCACCCGACTATATACCCTGAAAATTTGATATTGATCGGATGAATAGAAAAATATATATATCAATATTTCATTTTCAAAAAAAAAAAAATATTTGAAAAATGAAATATGAATATATTTTTTTTTCTACTTATCGGATCAACATCAAATTTTTCAGGGCTGGTTATAAATCGCGAACTTTACCTTTTTTTAAATCGCTAATATTTTGGAATTTAAACTTTAGTTTTTAAAAATTCAATTTTTTTTTTAACAGTTCCGGCTTGATTCAAAATCTCCTGACACTTCAAGGGTCAGTTCCTTACATAGAAAAAAAATGGATTCCCCAGAATACATATGCTCTGAAAATTCATCCAAATCGCGCATGAGCAGAAAATAAATTATCGCAATTTTCCTTTATAAATAAGAGGGATAGGTTTGTGAATTTCGACATTGCTGAGCACAAATTCAAACATCAAAAAACTGTTTCATGGATTCTCTAGGTAATAGACCCATCTTATGTATATTTCAAGTGTTTGATGTCCATTTAAAGAATCTTGTACACGAGTTGTTGTCATATAAGCTTAATTAAATGAACAATCTTGCATATATAAACAGATAAAAGTACTAATGACAAGTTTTTTATCGCTATATTTCATTCTAAAAATTGGTGCTGTAATGCTCAACTCATACTACAAAATTTACTTTCAGAGTTTAAATCTGTCTCCAAGTCCAGAAAAAATACTTATCGCCAACGAAAAAGATAACGACCTTTTCTGTTATGTATAAACGCTTCTGTAAAAGAGGATACAGATACTACAAACTTTATTTTGCATTAAAATATGAGAGTTTGAATCCGCTACTGTAAGGGTATATGAGAAATAAAACATGTTAATCCAGCACGTTTTAAACGGTTACTAACAGCACCCATTCATTTCAGGATTCTTTACAAGATTCGAGCATTAACAAATCATAATCTTGAAGAACATGAAAATAGTCGAGTGTTAAATGTCTGAGGAACCTGGTATAAATGTATACTGAAGGAGTTAAAATTTTGTAAATATATTTCATGTTAAAAATTTGTATATTAATTATTATGTAGTAAGTACTTGTGTTATAAATGCTTTAAGAAGAAAGCTTGTTTTTTATTTTCTTATTTACTATGGTATTTTTTCGACAAAGAACTTTGTTTTTATGTGAGAAATTGAAATGGTATGTTATTTTTCAGCGGTCTGCGAGTTTATAATACAAAAATAAAGGTCAAAATATAATTTGGATCAAGTGATTAATTGATCAAGGATGGGTGGGTTGTTTGAATTACTTCTTTACTCCTTTAGGGTAAATAATTTAAGATTTGTAATAAAATTAATATTTTGGTTTGAGGTTACAAAGAATATATAAATGTTCCAGCTTTAAAAGAAAATGGAGTGTACAAATTGTTAAAATCAGAGTTTAAAAAAAATATATTTAAATATTAAAGTTAAAGCTTGCAAAAAGAAAATGAGATATAGATGAAATTTTAAATATGTAAATAGAAATTAAAATATATGTTACAATTTAAAAGAAATATATTAAAATATAAAATTTAACTTTAAAAAAAGTAAACTAGATGCAAATAAATAAATTTTCAAATATATAAAATATAATTACTACAGGTTCAAAGAAAATATAAAAGTAAACACCACGTTTAAAAAGCGGAATATATTACACTAGTACATTTTAGAATGACGTCTGATTCAAGATTCACGGCTGTGTGGTATATATATATATATATATATATATATATAATATATATAATATATATAATATATATATATATATCATATATATAATTATAATAATAATATATATATATATTATACACTATATATATATATATATATATAACTATTATATTATATATATATATATATATATATATATATAATATATATATATATACTATATATATATATATTAATTTATATACATACTATATATAATATATATAATATATGTATATATATATATATATATATAATATATATTATAATATACAATATATATATAATATATATTTGTCAAAAATATCATTACTTCTATTTATAATATATATATATATAATATATTAATATATATTATATATATATATACTCTATATATAGTTAATATATATAATATATATATAATCTATATATATACTATAATATATCTATATATATATATATCAGGCGTCGTCGTACAATTTATAGTGGTTAAATCTGACCATTTCACAACACACAATATCTATTATATAATAAATAGCACTATTAATATCTCCAAACAAATAAATCTAAATTATTATAATTTATACATATATATCTAATATATATATATATATATATATATATATAATATACTGGATCTCATGCGATTATTCGCCTCCACCTCCATATATTATATATACATCGATTGTATGAATTCGAACACATTTCATAAAATTGAAGTGAAAATGCCTAAAGTCAAATTGAAACTTTGTTATTAAAGCAGCTTCACACCTCTAAAAATATTTCAAAAAAAAAAAAAGTTCAAATCTTTGTAAACTAATTAAACTCATAGGCTAACCTTTTCTTATGTATAGTTAAAATCTATTTAAACTAACTAAACTCTAAGATAACCTTTACTTAACTTAATGTAATTTATTTGTATATTTATTTATTTCACTCTGCATTGTTAAAAAAAAAATAAATGAAATAAAACCCATATGGCCCCAAGAGAGCTTTCAATACTTTATTTGATTAAGTAGATTTAAAAAAAAAATGCTCATCTTTACCTTGCATCAGTACTAGATATACCAATTATATATACATATATATATATATACTATATATTATATATATAACTCAATATATAATTATTATATATATATATATATATATATATATATAAACTATATATATATATATTATATTATTATATTATATATAATATATAGTATAGATAGATATCATAGATAGAATAGATAGATAGTAGATAGATAGATAGATAGATAGATAGAGAGAAGAGAGAGAGAGACGAGAGAGAGAGAGAGAGAGAGACAGAGAGAGAGAGAGAGAGAGAGAGAGAGAAGAGAGGTATTATAATACAATAAAAGCAAGACATCTGACAAACCGCAAACAAATTCATATTCGTTCGTTCGCGAGACGTTATGAATATGAACATGAGAGTCTTATTTTCGAATGTTTCGATTCACAAATTGAATTCAGTATGAAAACAAAAGCGGTTGTTTCTGATATGCAACCGCAAGTTGTAGATATAAAGCGTCATGGGAAAATTTACACATTTTTCAAAAAATGTATAGGGCATGTGTTGTTAAAGTGATCATTCAATTCATTTTGGTTGAATTTGGACTAACTAAAATTTGATACGTTTTTTTTTCATAAATAATAAATCATTGGAGTTTTATTATATAAGATGCAATTTAATTTCTTTGATATTAATCTACTAAAAAATTAAAGAATAAAAAATAATAAATGTTACATATTTTGGAGTCGAAATTGGTGGTTGCGCAAACCTGCAACCAGGCTACGAGCCGCCCCTGATATATATATATATATATACTTATAAATATATATATATATATATATATATATATATAAATATAATATATATATATATAATCTATATACATATATATACTATATATATAAAATATATATATATATATATACTATATTATATATATATATATATATATATATATATATATATATTTATATATATATATATATATATTTATATATATATATATATATATAAACTATATTATATATATATACTATATTATATACGTATATTATATATACATATATTATATATATATATATATTATATATAATATATATATATATATTATATATATAATTAAGTATATATATATATATATATATATATATATATATATATATATAAATTTATTTATTTTTTAATACAATTGACACTGCCTATAGTTGAAACTTTACTTTAAGGATCCTGCAATCTCATATGGGTGTTGGTGGAACCCAGAACCTCGTCTGCAACGAGGTGACGTCAGAAGAGAAAGAGTAAGATATTTATCGGCGGAGAGAACCTTTCATAACTTTATAATAAAGAGTTTTCTAGGTTGTTCTGCTAACTGTTACTATTAAATTATAAGGAGTCTTCTTCTCTCTCTCTCTCTCCTCTCTCTCTCTCTCTCTCCTCTCTCTCTCTCTCTCTCTCTCTCTCTCTCTCTCTCTCTCTCTCTCTCTCTCTCTCTCTCTCTCTCTCTCTCTCTCTCTCTCTCTCTCTCTCTCTCTCTCTCTCTCTCCTCTCTCTCTCTCTCTCTCTCTCCTCTCTCTCTTTCTCTCTTCTCTCTCTCTCTCTCCTCCTCTCTCCTCTCTTCTCTCTCTATAATAATATTATATAATTATATATAATAAATATTATATATTATATTATATTATTTATACTACTATAATATATATATATATATATATTATAATATATACTATACTATTAAATAATATATATATATATATATATATATTAATATAAATATATAGTATATAATATTATATACTATATATATATTATATATTAAACACTTATAAATATATATGATATATATATTAATTATTAATATAATATATATATATATATATAATATATACCTATATATAAATACTATATTATATATATATATATATATAAATATATATATATATATATATATATAATCATATATATATATCTTATATATATATATGAGGCTGAATTTCCGAAGAATACATTTTGTCACCGTTACAAGTACAAGTATTCTAGAATGTTCAAGTACAAAACTACAAGTCACAAGTAACAAGATACAAAGTACTTACAAAACCATTTGCCACTATATTTATAACTAATATTATATAATATCTAATATATAATATATTTATATTACTATACTATTATATATATATTATATATAATTATATATAATACTATATATTATATACATTATATATATAGTATATAAGATATATAAATAATATATAATATTATATATATATATATATATATATAGTCACTATAATATATTATACGATAACATTTACTTATACATATATATACTATATAGTATATTAGTATATAGATCAAAAAATTGGAATATTTTAAATCATATATATATACTATATATATATCACTATAATACTTATATATATATTATTTACTACTATTATATTTATATATATATACTATAATATATATATAGTATATATATATACTATATAATAATTATATATATATATATATATATAGCTAATTATTATTCAATGCCTAAAATTGTGTAGATTGAATATCATCATTACGAAGATCTTCCTCAACACTATTCGCTAAAAGTGGCAGTAACATGACACCGGAAACTGAAAAATACGCAGAAGAATAAGGAAAGTTCAGTCGCAAAGAAAGTCCAGCCTTACCCTCCCTTTATACCTTTTTTGTGAGAACTCGTCGCAGTCAGAAAATCCACCTAGACCCCACTATGCATCTCGTCCAATGTAGGGGTTCATCCTTAGCCCGTGAGCTACAATCATACCCCCTTCAACAAAAACCCCAGCATGACTCCTGTTTATGCACCTTCTTCTCGCTCTGCCAAACTCACATTTCTCTCCTCCAGGCATTCATTTAGTTGACTCAAAACCACTTTTCTTCGGTCACTTCAGCCGATCCGATTCCAAGCACATTTAACCACATACATAAGCTAACCAAACTGACTATCCTTGTCCACATGACCAAACCATTCTCAACGTACTTTCATTTATTCTCTCATACCCTTTCTTCACACGACACAACTATCTAATGCTTCACATTCCTCATTTTATCAAATTCTTCTCACACCTAACCACCCCCTAAGACTGTTCCATCTCTGGAACACATTTTACTTTAGATCATATACCTCTTATTCAGCACTATAGTTCACTACTATACATTAACAACAGTAATAATATACCCTCATGGTAAGACCCTAGCGCACTCCAAGACTTAGTCCCTTTACCATTACCAAGGATTTTATTTAATTGCACCAGCCACCTTCCAACCATTCACAACTTTCCTACTGCACTCTGCATCATCCGTTCCCTTTTCATTCAACATATATCCTAAATATTTAAACTTCAGACAATTTTTTTCCAGCTGCTCACCAATCTAACATAATTTCACACAGAGGACTGTCCTCACTCACAACCAAACCCTTACACTTTTACGTTTACTTTCAAACCCCTCCATTTACCACTTTACTAATAACCCAATCCTCTCCAACAGAAAACCAAATCATCCTCATATAATAAGTAGGGAACCCTTCACTCTCATCCATTCTCCATCATTCTAACACCATCCCACCTCTAATTCTTTCATAACCCTATCCATATACAAACTTAATAACCAAGAAGACATAACACATCCCTGCCTCACTCCGCTATTGCCATTAAACCCAATCACTTTCTACCCTATTTATTCTTACACACGCTTCCCTATCATCACACATACTTTTGATTCTATTCAGAAGCTTATCACCAAAACCATATATTACTAACACCTCATAGAGTTTCCCTTATTAATCCTATCATCGCCTGTTGCAAAAATCCAATAACAAAACCTAAGAATAAAACCCAAATTTATGCTTCTCTCCCTCCTGCAGCTCTAACCTGGATCAATATGTCTAAATAACGTTTAATATCTTTTACATCAAAATCAAATTCTCTAAGTCTATTTGTTACATGCATACAAGAACTATTAATTTACAATAGCTATTATCAATAATTCCACTGTAAACTCTGAAGGAAAATAAGCATTGAAAAATGTGACCGAGTCCTTATCTGATCTTACTAAAAATTTTCATCAATTTTAATTGACCAATTGCCCTCTTACTTTTCTTGAAATTTATAAAAACAATAAAAAACTACAAATTCCGTCGGCGGTGGGGGCCGGCGGGCGCGCGCGCGCCGCGGGCCGGCCCCGGGGCGCCGGCGGGCGGCCGTTCCTAACTATTCCTTGCCTAAAATTAATTCTGCCTCTCTCCTTTGCCTTTCTATTGACTAGTTAAGCTTGTTTCTATTCCTATAATTTTCAATCATCTTCCTATTACTAACCTTGAATAATTTAAAACAATCTACGCTTTTCATTAATTTTCTCTCTTACTCTCTCTATTGCCACCAAACAGTACCTTCTCTCTCGCCCCTATCTCCCCGATATTGTCATCAATTTTAAAAAATCATACTGACTGAATATTACATTATTCGTACTCGCTTAAATGGCTTACCCACATGACGTACTAAACGCAGAAAATGGAGCTACAACCAACTAATCCCTTTCACACGCTATCACACCATTCCAGTTACTCGACGCACTCTTCGACCCAAAATAACTCACCTACAAGAAGACATAATTAATACTCGTAATTTGGTAAACCACCCACCATTCGAAACCTTAAACCGAAAATCGTGGAGCATCGGGAAGTAGTAACTCGCCTAGCAATCCTCCTTAGTAGGCTCAGATATTCACATTTTCATAAATACCAATCAATCATATATGTGCTCACTAAGTACATACAATCATAACCCTAAACTCCTCTCCAACTTCACCTCCATCATACTCTTAATCGTTAAGTTAATATTAAGTATCTAATATATAGTGACATCCGTTGTTCATTGTTGTAAGTTCATATGGTACCATCTATGGCTCAAAATAAAGTTAAATAATCTAGTAATACAAAATTTATAATAATACATTAATAATCATTAACTTAAGCATAGTATTAGACAAGGAATCTCACAAACTTGTGAGAATTCACAGGAATATTATAAAAATCACCCATTTATATTAGATACTATACCTTTTCTTTTAAACTTGTGCATGCTGTATTACTCAATTTCTAAATTTATACAATATATTCTGAGTCTAAATATCAATGATCTGGCCAGAGCAGTTACTATAAAATACCCCTATTCTATATAGATATAGTTTAGTTTGGAGACAGTAAATGGATATTTATAATACCCATACCTATAGCTTGAAACTCTCATTATATTATGCGTGATTTAGTATATAAAATCTGAGTCTTATATAACATAACACACCTTGTAAATAAAATTACAAACATTGTTTAATATAAAAAAGCAGCCCACACACACACACAACAACACCTTGCCTCTATCCTCTAATGCACATTGCGTATAAATATAATCCACAATCCATCACAAATATTTACTAATATTCTCTCTGATAGAGTTAGTTCTTCCTCTAGCATAGTTTTCACACTAATCTTCATAATCCCAAATACTCGAAGAGCTAAACTGAGATTATAATGGCACAAAAATGAGTACAGATTTCTTCATTCTATTTGTAGTATATATCTATAAAATCTCATATACGTTTTGATTAATTTACGTAAGGAGTCTTTATGTAGAACATTTGCTGTATAAAAGTCATTAAATTGATTTCGAATGTAACTGCTAATTTTATTTTAATGCTATCAATCCTTATAATTACTCAATGTAACAATCACTGTTTATTAATAATATATTTATTATCTCACCAATACTATTTACCGGTATACCATTGCTATTTAATTATCATATTAACCAGATTTAGCCCATCAACTCCAACATTGACCTAGATTGTTTTAGCTAAAACAAAGTATACTCCAACACTGATGCTTATTAAAAAGCCTCAACTCCTTTACGACTATCAATGAGTGAACTCTCAATCTTACTTGCAATAAATAAAAGTAACAATAACTTTTGATCTCAGTAAAAATCTCCTCCACAAATCCAGAAAACCTAATATTTTCTGAAAACATAAATTTACCTAATCCATTTCAATTTACACCTAAAGCCCTAACCCCCCTCAATTATCTCATGCCTAGCACCTGTTAACCTATGTGTTAAAATCACCAGTATAAATCCATGCTACTTCATTCCACTAGACATAACATCTTCCTAGATCAATCTCTCCTACTAATCTCGCTATATAGAGTACTATTCTTGTCTAACCCATCCTCTATTGCCAAGTATCTCCAATATCATATTATCACTCAAAATATAAGACACCATCATCGATTCATAGCAACGTCTGAGAGCGAGCTTCGTGAGCACACTCATACACACTCCTGTATATCTATAAGGAACTTAAAACCTCATTCACGATAGTCACAAACAATACTCGGCACAGAGGTAAATAACTATAGATCTTCAAATGCTGCTTTTTTCTATTTTATTATATGAATATACTAATATTAAAAGTCCCTATGCAGCTATGTATTCAGTATATCACATAGCAGTCTCACATCCACACCTACTCAATATACTGTGCTTACACCATATTAACGAGTACTCCTACGACAATAACGAGTACACAAACGCAATCAAGTAACAAAACACACCTGAATAATCAGCAAGTAACAGAAGCCACTTATTGGCTTAAACTTTTTAAACCCAAAGATATCAGACATCATGGCAACCACGACTCTTTAGAGAAGAGTAGTTCAAAGCAGTGATGAGATTTATAGAAAATATGATAATATGGAGTATCTTGAGCCCATTTGTATAATTAATAGCAAATTCTCTCCATATTCATAAAAGTACTATATAGTCATAATTGTCGCCAAGACAAGTACACTATACTATTAGAATATACGATCATACTCAAAGAAATTAGATGAGAAGAGTTATATTAATAAAATAGCATATGTCGAACGTACATAAGCTACGAGAAGAAGAGTATCTTCACTTTACGACTGTAGCATAAGAAAACATGAAATAGTTGGGAGTACAGCTAAGCAGGAGAATTCAGTTTTCTGATATTATTTCTGGTAATAAGGTGTGAATAAATCATATACTACTATATCATTAGCGATCATCTATACTCGATTGTACTCTCTCTCTCACTGCACATACAGTACTTATCTCATTGACTCCTAATAATCATCTTCTCTCTCCTCTCTCTCTCTACTACGATTAACTGGAGTCAGGTACAAATCAAGGCTAGAATTAGTAAATATCGATAATCTCTATCGAATTACTAATAAACTTTAGAATAACAAATATATTTCTGAAACTATGTATATATCGCTCACTAACCTCATAAATTACATCTGATAACTTAAGACATACTAACTTTTCAAAACTTACATTATTATCTCTTAAATCCCCTCTCATCATTCACTAGCTATAGAGTAAGAATCCATACAAATTCCTTATACACCCATATATATACACAACTGATACTCCATAACATAATCCTCACACAATAACTCCTACATAATAACTTTATTAATATTCATAGAAATAGAGAAATAAATAACACACTCCCTATCCGTAATTATCTATCATCGAACTCAATACGTAGAGCTTTACTCTTACAAAATAAATTAATTATGATTACAATATTTCCTCAAGTCTGCAATCTGCCCTCAACTATAACTATATAAAAACATCAAATAAACTCAATTCGTCCATGTACATTACACTAGTAACTAACATCAGCTCATGTAGTCACCTTCTAAACCACACCATTAATACTCTACACTATCCTCCAACAATTTAACTCACATCAAGAAGACACCATTAACAATTAACATTTCAAATAATATTGTAATGGCTTGCTTGTGCCATAAAATGTTTTTTGACTTTTATGTTCCTACGACATTATCAGATATGATAATGAAAGAATTCGCCAAGTATCATCGTAAAAGAATCAAGCGAGATAGAAAGATAATATAGAATTATACAGTATATATACTAGATAAAATAATAATTGATTTAATATCAGTAAGACTATTCGACCAATAAACCTACTAATACTATATCGCTCATTCTCCACTATGCTCTCATTCTTGAGTGCTCTACACTGTACTTATATATATCAAAATCATTATTACGTACGCACATATATAAGACATACCGTCAAAAGTACGTGGCTTCAATCTAATCACTTATAATCTCCATAATCTATAGATTAATAACAATATCCATGCAAGTAAATTATAAAAAAAGCTACTATCCTCATATCTAATAGAGATTCACTATATCAGAGTAGAATAATAATCAAAACAATATATATAGAGATCAGAAGATAGTAAATCACATATGTATATTACTAAGAAATAAATAACTACAAGCGATAACATACGAGTATCTATTATAGAGATACTCTAGTAAAGAAAAATATTAGATAGACACATATATACAATGCAAATAGTATAACTATAGTAATGACGTATATATCGGAATACAAAACTCGAAGAATAATAGCCGCTACACACGAGAATGTTAATTACTCTATACTCTAATCTATGACGATGGTCTATATAAAGTACGACACACTCTAGTTATAAACACATCACCTATATATATAGACACATAATGCTCACATCGTGAATATCAGGATAATTCACTGTCAAATCGAGCCACACACTCGCTATACAGAATATATAACACACACACTCTAGACCCATATTCAGTCAGTATCAACCTCCACCACTACAATAACATGTACTCTCACATAGAGTACACAGTACACAAACACAATACACAATATAAGTTATGAGACTACAGAGTCCACTACTCACTAGATATTATAATATATCATACACACAAAAAATAACACAAATTGATATACTAACTAGAGTTATATATATATCCTCTATCTCACAGGAATATCACTCACTACAAACATCTATATATATATAACTCGAGTGCTAGCACGCTCTCACAGATCAGAACTAACAATTACACCAAGATTTACCGACCTTCTCACATACACTCATACAATATGAAGACCGTCTACATAGAGAAAAACACTCAATCACCTTTTCGAAAAATACCCTCTAACTCTACACACAGTCCTCATCAAACAACCACCACGAACTACACTACCTCACGCACTCACAGCGACATCATACTCTACCTATACTTCCAATAAATAACCGTATACGCCTGTCGCTACCTAATCTAAGAACCTTATCCGATATCTCACACGAGCGCTCTCAGTATCATTATCAAAAATACTCTCTGACTGTCTCACCGAACGTACTCGATAATGCTCCTATCATATCTCTATATGTAAGAGCTATATAGAGTCGATGTAATTATTAACACTATCACAGGACACGTATCTATCCATAAATCTTGTAATATATAGTTATATACATGATATATAAATGTATACTATAACATTTTATTTAGAATATATAAATAAAATTATTAACTAGTGAGTGTATTACTCTAGTTGAGAGCTATGATAATATAAATTTAGTGGGACTAGTATAAGAGTGAATGAGATAATGTATATGTATAAATAATGAGATATATTTATACTTGTTCTATTGTATATTAATAGTTTATAATATATAAGATATGCAGACAATAGCAATATATGTTGTAGTACTAAGTAAAAGTAGTTAAGCACGTGCTAAAAAATCAGACTCTAGTAGTATTGAGAATAATTAATTATGTATATGATATTAATATATATTAAATGTATAAGTAATAATAACATATTTATAATATGAAGTACGTACTAAGAATAATAGAATTAATAGCGTGGATACATATATATCGTACAAAATAGTAATAGAGAAAATTATGATATATATGTAAAGTAATATAGTGATTACCTATACAAGTAAGCAAGACAATAAAGAGTAGTGAGACACGTGATGTAATATAAGAGTGTAAATAGATATAGGCTACCTAGACTCATATAAGATAAATATGATATAGATATTATTAACACCATCATATATAGTATGAGAGGAATGTATAGATATTAGATTATATAATAATAAAGATTATATATATATATATAGATATATATATATATAATATATATATAATATAATATAGTAAAGTATATATTATATAGAAAATTATAGTATTATTACTCTTAGTAATTACTACAGTATATATAATAATATAGAGTGAATAATATATTATATATGTTACCTCTGGGTAATACCAGAGGTGGTATTTATCTATATGAATCACACGAGATATAAAAAGACTATAAGAAATAATATGTAGAGACTAATTTAATATTGATAAGACTAGAATAAGATGAAGGAAGAATTAACACTTCGTGAAGCCATCATCTATTTATGCATATACGATAAATCACAATAAATTATAATATTAACAAATCTATGTCAGTACTCTTGTACGGACACAATAATGTATACTATATAGTATAATATAAATATCATTGTTGTTATACAGTACACTGTCATTATCACATCGAGGTGAAATGATGAAACTGAGAAGGATCAGAGATAGTATAAGACCAAATAAAAGCACTAATTAATGTAATAGAATATTTCGAATATATCCATTAGTATACACCAAGATTTAAAACCAAAGCTGATCATACCACAAAATCCTCTATAAATGATTAACACATAGAATCGTACACTCCTAATCAAATATTTAACAATTGGTTTGATAAGCCACCCAATATACGATAACTATAACAAAGTTAATCTAAAACACTATCGTCCTCCCAAACACATATACAGAAATAGATATTTAAAGCAAGACATTGAAACTCTGCTCTCGAAAAGAGAGTTAGATGTGAGCTCTCGAGATCATCATCGTATAACAGGATGAGGCAACGAATATATAATAATTTTAATATGTATCACTCACAAGAATGCTAAGGAGGATAGAAAGTAGATAAGATTATAAAATACTATACGAGAGAGATCTAGGACAATAGAAGGCTTATGCATGAGAACAAGAAGACCGATATTAAAACTTGACCGTACATGTATACTACGAGTATACTTCACAAAGCTACCAGAGATAAATAAATTATACAAGCAAGTATGTACATCACGCTTCACACTCATAACATGAATCGCATAAGACGATCGTGCTGCCAGCGTATAATAACAGAGTATATACACCTCACCTATTATATCACGGAGAGAGTTTTATAGTTGTAGAATGAATGATATTAGATATCTGCTAAAGAAGATAATATGGTGAGAATAGGTGGAATGTAGATGTTTATCGTTGATTAATATATCGAAAATTGTATATTAGTAATATGGTGTATCGACAAGGAATAAATTAATGAATATGATAGGCTCTCAGGGTAGAAACTCAGAGGAACACGTGGTCTTATGACGTGACGCAGACACCTCTCTGTACTTCATCACAATTCGAACACAAAAAGTGAGACTCAGCGAATATATGTTTCTCTCATATTATATACATCATCACATTTGAAACAGTAGAGAACTTAGTAATATATATAACACATGATGGAAAGCGTGTGGTCTCTTGGTTAAGAGTCATATAAGCGATCTGATTTCTACAGTAGCCTGTATGTGTATACACTAGCACATATGTCCAAACTGAAAGTAAGAAGAGACTTGCCACAACAATTGAGCACCTCTAAGAAACTCTTTATCTAGTTGCTGTAGTGCAAAATATATTACGACTATTAGAAGCTATGCTAATGTATTGTAGCATAATATAATTGAATTTAGAGACATTATTAAGTACGATAATTATAGAGTTGATGAGTTGAACCAGAGATCAGAAAAAACCCCGATATAATATACTGGATTATAATTCGTAAAAATTATAATAGTTCTAAAGAGTATGATGAGTTAATATATCTTTTAATATAAAAAAGATATAAAGTGATTAAATAAAATATAAAACTACTCAGTTATGCTTGTATACAGTGACCCAAAAAAATAAGATGATCAGTGACTCGTCCTTTGTATGTCTGCCTATCAACGTTGCTCCTTCTTGCTATTAATGAGAAAAGTAGATTCTTTACTATTTATAAGCCAAAATTAAACGACAATCTCTAAAAAATCGAAGTGTGTATATGTATACATGAGCGTCAAGTAAACTTATAGTCACTAAACACTGTAAAACAAATGTTTTGCTTATTTCTATTCGATAAACGCTACCACCGGAGTTAAATTTTTGTGAAGGTCGACTTCTCACATCTACACCCCAAACATCATCTTTAAAACTCTGAAGTTTGTGTGTTGCTCAATCACTTCACTCACTCTCTCTCTTGAAGTACTATGAATATTATTCTTATTATAAAGGACAGCTAACCCTAAACCATTATTAGCGAGCGTGTCAAAAAAAGTTGATAGCCAACCTCTCGTATTTCAGAAGCTCTGTGCAAAAAGAATACCTTCTCAGTCTTAGAAAATTACCTCTGCCACAAATGCCAATAAATACCCTCGCACAATATAAAAGAACATAATTAAAGTAGAATATTTGGCGCACTTAAATTATCTCCAAGTGCCATGTCCCTCTCATTTAAATCATAGCAATAGTATTTATACAAATAAAGCTCTACTCCCCCATTCCTGACCTGCACCTAACCTATTGTAATATAATTACCAAGATTAATCCTCAAGAGCACATTCCACTTGTTCACTCTCTCTCTTATGTCACAATCGAGTCTTCAGGCTTTTTTTCAAATTTTTATATAGAAATAATATTTACCACAACTCCTCACTAATATAAATTTCACGACACATATATAAGTTGATTCTTGAATCTTCCTCTAACTGTCATCTACCTACTCCTTCCGCAACTTATTTATGATATGCCACATCGCCTATCAAAATTGCACAATTGAATATTCAAATACTATTAAGGTAACACTCTATTATCACGTAAACACACTATATTCTTTTTATAAATCCTAAAGTCGAGCGGAGCTCCATCAACTCACTCTGAGCACCTCGCGATACGACAATAAAACAATCATCCAATCTTCTTTAAATGATATAGGCTTTTTTGAAGATATAGTTCCTTATTCTCACAGAAGATGTAATTTCCATTCACAGAGTTCATCATCACATAATCTGGTAATTCATCATCCAACAAGAAAAATCTTGTCTATCTAAGTCTTGTCTAACCATAAGAGAACACACACCAGCATCTCTTCTCTACACACTCCATAACTTATATTTATGAGAGTTTCACAACTCTAACTAGGACTGTCTGCGACGCCTGCTCTTCCAATTACTGCAGCACTTGTGGACGAGTCACATTTATGTTGCTGAGAAGGCATTCACGTATGAGTTAACATAAGCGGTAGTCACAGGCTCCAACTGACGTATCACAATATACACTGTATATCTTGTGAGGATCCTATCTCTAGACATCTTTTTCTATTATTCCACTTCACATGATAATCCTAATTACCATTCACTTCTAAGACCATCATCTCTTGAGCACACGACCTTATATACTAATCTATAAATCATTTAAACCCCATAACAAAGCTCTATATAATCCCATCAATCTTCCTGCCCACCTACGAGATATATTTCTATCAGAAAACACATTCTGCTAACAAATAACCTCTCACCCCCATAATATATCGATTCTGGCCCCTTTCCCACCATGCCGTGCACAACTGTTTTGCTAACTAACCTTTCGTATCTCTGTGATGATACGCTTCGTCCTATTCTTGACACTTTCCCACATAGAAATACTTTTGCTTGTAAAAATCATCTCTCCTATACACGATAAGTTAATTGTCTTTCACTCCATTATTATAATAAACACTTCATCTCGCTTACCTGTGTCTATTTAAATTATTAATTTTAGTATACCCCTAGACAAAATTGATTAATTAAACCTTTGCAATCTCCTTCTCATTTAAACTATTATATTTTTTTATAGATTCTGCATTATATAATGGAAGCGACGTCCAATCAAGAGCGATAGCACTAAAAGCTGACTTGTAAGATGTGATCAATCTTTATATCTATCTAGTATTCACCTCTTCCCATATATTCTCAACACAATCTATGTTTAATACTATCTATGCTATAGAATTGTTTTTTAGCATATTTTAACCTATATTGCGTTTAAAATTGATAAAACATTTCAGATAATTTTTAATCAATTACATTTATTTCTGATATTACTACATGAATTTCTAGTTACTTGTGCACCCCTTATGAAATCTAGAATTATAACAGAATTTATCTACCCACGAAATCGTTGATTAAATATAATTTCAAAGCTAGATACTACCATGTAAGACATGTATAAATTAGTATAGCTAATATCTTTCACCCATCAAAGATACTAAAATTAATCTATGGACCACATATAGCTTAAATCTAGCTAAATAGCATAGGTACGAATCCCGAACGATATATAAAAAAAGTATAATAGTATAGTAAATGTAAGTGAGGTTAAGGGCCTAACTGAGTAGCAGGTGATTGTGAGTTTATTAATATTGCTAATTAATATCCATTTTTAACTATTATAAATAATCTTATGAGGTGTAAGTGTAATATATTATACATTAACAAATTTAATGAGTGTTATCTAATCTAACTGTGGATTTTAGAAATTTGTTTACTTATTATTGTGATTATTTCGTTTTATTTAAACTAATATTTAGTATATACTTGAGTATAATTGGACTTGTGAGTTAGATAGGTTTAGCCCTAGGCTAGTATATGAAGTAATAATAAATAGAGATTTCACGTTATAACTGTGTTATTTGCTAGGTAATATATTATTTATGATAATTATATATTAATTAATATGATTTATTTCTGTTAATATAATGGTGGTTGTTATAAAACTACATGTCTTTGAATAACCAATAGTATATTATTATAATTTTGTATTAGATAAAATTAAGATTTTACTCAGAGCACATAATCCATATGTATTGCCTACTTATATATATTTTTATATATAGCCTTATATAGAGCCTATATTAGTAGTTCCTAGAGGGCATTAATTACTAATATATATCAAACTTGTTTTAATGAATATAAAATTTCATTATTCTTAGGTAGCTATTTTAGCTTAGTAATATTTATATAAACTGATATAGTATGAGAGTTAAAATAATAATTGGTACAAGCTTACTCATACCTACATTTTAAGGCCTACTCTATATATTATAATTTTATATATATCCCTATGGCACTAGAGTGACGAAGCATATGCTATATGTAAAGAGTGTAATATAAAATAATAATTAACTTCTATATTATAAAGATAGTACTTGTAAGTACTTGCAAATTTGCAAGTACAATATAGGATGTCTATAGTATTATCTAGATTATCATAGCCTTTAGGACACTATGAGTGATTCTTAAAGATAATGACATAGTGGAGTTATGAGTATACAAAATTACTAGCACAAAAAAAAAAGTAGTATGTAAAACTTGTATATGATAACAATTAAGATAACGTTTGAAATGCGGAGCCTATAGCTCTGTTGTGATAACTGGCGTAGTAATAAAAGGATAAGTAGAATAATGAAATAATGTGAATTAGCTGCCCGCTGTGTATTCAGTGAATAAGAACTAAGAGAATGTTGTATTCTAAGCAAGGATAGATTGCATGACTATCTGATGTAAAAATTATAGAAGATGAATTTATGATAAAGATAAGCTGAATTTTGAGAAGATAGGATAAATGATAGCGATATAAGTGTCAAAAGAAAAAATAAGTTATAAAGTAGGAATGTGGTAGTAAGTAAGGTAGGAAGTGGTAGATAGATATATAGGGGTAGACATAGGAATAGTGAAATATATTTTCACCTAGGCAGGAAGATGAGGGGTAAAAGGATAAAGTAGTTGAGATAATAGGTCTGCAGAAGAATATAGAGTTGTAGGAATTAGAAATAATAGTTAAAAGATTAATAGAGTAGGATCGAATTACAGTTAACACTCCGCAATGCGAACGAGAGTGCACATGAGTCACCTAAATCGTAGGCAGGGTATGTAGAATATCACTAATCGTGACTTGTTCGTTCCAGCATGGAGCGAGAAGCGAGTCACACAGAGGAAGAATGATACACACACAATCACACGAAACGACCAAACGAACCTGTAATGTGTCACGTTTTCTGCCAGAGTGGGCGAGTGCATATCTAAACCCATCTGAATACATTGCTCATCAAGTGTAGGAATCACGGAACTTCACTTATTGAGCTGAGTATCCTGAGATACTAATGCACTCTCATAAAACCAAAAATAAAAAGAAAATATTGAGAGTATGTTATCCAATATACCAGCCGTACGTCACGCACCGTGAGAGTCCATTCGTATCTTACTTGATAAATAACAACTGAAATCACCCTTATGACGTTAAAAGATTTGGTTACACAATGATTGATATTCAGATTATCGATAAATACCACCATGTGTATAATCACCCTTATAGACAACAAGAGATTTGATGTTAAGCACAGTCCTACCGCACGTTAAAGTGAGAAAAGATATATATTTAATATTTAGATAGTAATATATATATATAAAAATTTTCTTAATTTTAGATTATTTAGAGTTTAAAACTATTCATTATTTATTGTCCGAATTGTACAACAGTTAAGAAAAAATCTCCTTCCCACTATGCTAACCTCAGAACTTGCCGAAGTGTCACCCTAGGTTAGTGCAGGTCAGGAATGGCGGGTAGGCTTTAGGTGTAAAGAAAGATTTCGAAATTGATTCATTTACATCAAGGTCGATTTTTAACTGACTGTGCAGCATCAGTGTGGAAAAAGATCTTTTTTTGACGCACATGGCGTCCAATTTCGTCCTAAAAGAGTTAGGTCTTTCAGCACCAGTTTAGACTTGTTAGCAAAAAAACAGGTAAAGCTTGGGTGATGGGCTAAATCCTGGATATCGAATAATTAAGCAAATCGGTACGGCTTAATATTGTGATCATAATAAAACACAGTGTTGACAGCCTCAAATAGGATGATACAATAAAAATAGCAGGAACATTTCGAAAACAAATGCTCTTTACACAAATTGCTCAAAGCCTTAAAATCAAAAAAGATGAGCTGATTTAGTTATACAATAAATGAGAATCTTGACATTATTTGCTAACTGAGGCATAGGTTAATGAAGAATTATATGGAAACTCCTTTCAGGAATATGAAATAGATGTATATTCCCACTTTTATTTATACCAGCATAGAGGAAAGAAGGGTGGGGCGTGTAGCGCTTTATATTAAAAGCAATATTTAATATCTGTATTAATGACTTGACTTTAAAACTATCAAGCATATTAGAATCAGTATGTTAAAAGAATGTTTTACTAGTTCAATAAATTTCATATAGAATAGGGGCATTTTATTGACCTCCTCTGGCCAGTGTCAAGAATTAGACTCAGAAATTGTAAAAGAAATTGAACAGCATGCCACAGTAAGAAAAAGGTATATTCATAATGGGTGATTTTAATTTCCTGCATTCATGGGTATTCCTTTCTTAATACGGACTAAATTAGAGTTCAGTAATTTATAAATTGCATTACTAAGATAACTTTTTAGCCAGATGGTCCCATGAACCCACAAGACACGGATGCACTATTAGACTTAATAATTAAACTAACATGAAAAAGTATGATGATGGATGAAGTTAGAGTTGAGGGGAATTTAGGACTTAGTGACCATTATATATGGTTTAATTAGGATTTAATAGGATATTGTGATATCTGGGCCCAAATGCAATAATAAGGAAAGGATCTTAAATTTCCGAAATGGTGATTTTACCAAATTACGAGACATTCTAATAAACTGACTGGGATAAAGAGTTTAAAGACCAAAACAGTCTAAAATTAATCATGATTTTGGATCTGTGTGGGTAGATATCCTTATTCACAATAAATCCTACAGAATAGGGGCATTTTATAGACCTACTGACCAGAATCAAGAAATAGATGCAGAAATGATTAAAGAAATAGAGACAGCATGCCACAATACAGAAAAGGTATAGTCGTAATAGGAGATTTTAATTTTCCTAACATTCATTGGGATTCCTTGTTTAATGTTGATGGTGGAAATTAAGTTAGCAAGGAATAGGACCTAAAAAGCTTTTTAGCATTTATAAATTTAAAAGTAAAAAAAAGATAATTGGTCCAATTAAAATTAATGAAAATTTAGTAAGTTCATATAAGGAATTGGTTAACATTTTCAATGCTTATTTTGCATCAGTGCTTACTGAGGAAATAATGAATAATAATTCTGGTGTGCATGTAAGGAATAAGCTTTCGGAATTTGAAATTGTGGTGAAAGAAATTAAATCTTTAATGAACCACATTGAGAAAAGTAAAGCTGCAGGTCCTGATTGTATATATGGTAGAATTCTAAAGTAGGGTAGTAGCAGCATTTCAAAGGCACTGTATTTGATTTTTAAGCAATCTGTAACATTTGGTGAGGTACCAGAGGATTGGAAAACTGCAAATGTCATGCCTATTTACAAGATAGGTTGTAAGGAAGATTGGGAAATATAGGCCAGTTAGCTTTACATCTTTGGTTGTAAAACTTTTCAAAAGGTTACTGAAAGGTCATATAGAGAAATATTTGGATGATGATAAGATACTGTATGACTCCCAGTATGGTTCTAGAAACGGTAGATCATATTGAACAAGCCTTTCAGAATTTATGGAATACATTACTGACTGCATTGACCAAGGAGATCCAGTTGATGTCATATATTTAGACCAGACCCTAGCAAAGCTTTGGATAAGGTGCCTCACATATGGGTGATACAAAAGTTGTCACAATGTGGTGTAGGTTAAGTAATCTGTGGTACATGGTTAGATTAAAGATTGGTTGAGGAATAGAAGGTAGTATGTACTACTGAATCATCATTATACTACTAAGTCATCATGGGAAGTAGTGAAGAGTGGTGTCCAACAGGGTTCAGTGCTTGGGCCCCTATTGTTCTTTATTTACAGTATGTAAATAATTTGGACCAGGGACTTAAATGTAAGGTTTCTAAATTTGTAGAAGATACCAAAATGGCTACCTCTGCATTAAAAAATTATTGATGTATAAAGATTAAAGATGATCTTGATAAACTTCTTGGGTAGGCAGATAAATGACAAATGAATTTTAATACCAAAAAGAGTAAGGTGCTTCATATAGATTACTCAAATAAAAGATTTAACTATAATATGGATGAGGATTGGCTTGAGACTGTGGGCCAAAAAAAGATTTGGATGTGATAATGAGTAGTAACCTGAAAGTTCCTAATAAGTGTTTGGAAACAAAGAGTAAAGCTAATAGGATGCTAGGTATAATAAATTGCTATGTTGTTTACAAGAGCAAGGAGGTTGTAAATAAGTCGTATAATAGCTATGTTAGGCCAGTATTAGAGTATTGTGCACAAGTTTAGGCCCTCTTATTTAAGAAAAATTCATAGATATGCTGCTGGAGAGAGTCCAATGTAGAACAGCATGGATGATTTCCGGGTTTGAAGGTATTATCTGTGAGAAGAGGCTGAAGGAGTTAGGAATGTTTTCTGTAGAAAGTCTATTTCTTAGAGGAGACATGATACAAGTCTATACAATATTTACCTCTTGATAATACTGAGACCAATAAGTTCTTCATAGTAGTTCATGGAATGGAAACCAGGGGATACATAAGAATATTAGGAAGAAGGTACGCCATCTTGATGTAATAAAACACTCGTTCAGTAATAGGGTTGTAATTTTTTTAATGTTTTGCCATAAGCCAAATTGTGAAGGCTTTTATTTAAGTTTATTAAAGTTAAACCTGGCAAGTATGAACGATGTAATATTCTTTTAAATACTTGTAGTGAGGTTAGCCTATACCTTAGCAATAGTTTTTGCTTTTGGTAAAGTAGTTGATATATATATATACCGGTATATACATATATATATATATATATATATAATATATATATATATATATATATATATATATATATAATATATATATATATATATATATATATATATATATATATATTATACCCCATCACACAGATCCATACTTACAGCCATCGCGACATTAACAAAGCCTTTGACAACTGTCCCCACATATATCCTTATTAACAAAAAATTCTTCAATCCCCCTAGAAAACACAATGATAAAGTGGCTTTCAAATTTCTTTACCAATAGATAGGCCAAAGTCCTCCATAAAAACACCCTCTCACACTCATCAAACTGCAAAACGGCGTACCACAGGGCGCCATTTTCTCTCCATTCTGCTTCAATCTCTTTACAGCAGATCTGCCCAACCCCTACCAACCAATCCACCAAAACTAATCACTTAAGCAGACGACATCAGTCTCATTTCCCAACATCCCAGCCGCCATTGCTGGTCTCCACACACCCAAGAATACCTACAATTATAAGAAACTTGGCTACTCACCAATAGAATGACAGCTCCCGCCCTTAAAATCCTCATTACCTCACTAACCACTGACCGGCCACCGAATCCTCATTCCACCCAATAAGTCTACTTTAAACAACAACCCCCCTCCCCTTAAACAAAACCCAAAAATATTAGGACTCACTTACGACACACATTGCTTTCTCCCCCCACATCGACCAAATTACTTTCCCTCAACCCAACGGAAATTAAACACCCTCGGAACCCTCTCCCAACACAACTTCAGCGACAGAAAACACACCCTTCCCACAATCTACAAACAACTCCACAGAACTAATATAAATTATGCCTCCCCATGATTCCCAGCACTATCACAATCCAACATAAATAAAATTTGCAAGTTACACAAAACACTGACCTTAGAATAATCACTGGATGTACGAAAACAACCCCCATCCAGCATTACATGACGAGAGCCACACATCCTTCCCATCCCTACCCCCTTGAACATGGTTCACACATACAATTTTTTCCAGAAAAACTTGCGTGGGGATGCCATGCCACCAATACGTCCTCCAACCCCCCCCCGACACAGACTAAAATTCAACCCCCCCTCCTCACCAGCCCAACTTTATATAATGATATCTACAACAACATTCCTCCCCCACACCCAAATAGGTCTTGGCTCTCTCACATCCATACCCAATTAACTAACACATATCTAAAAAATCGCCCCAATAACAATTTACTAACACCCCATCCCCAAACATCTACCCTACAGAAGAATCACTGTCCCAGAAGAAACCAAATTAAAATCGCCCGGAGCAGATTCAGGCCACCACCCAAATCCTATGCAATATAAATTCAGATTCAAATTAGACAACGTTATATCCCCCATTTGCCACCAGATGTCACATTTCCCGGACACAATAGAGCACTTCCTTCTGGAGTGCCCGCCACTCGACGCTCCCGTACACCTTTGCTGTAACTCTATTCTTGAACCGTGGAACCGCCCTAGAAGCGGTGGCCGGCTTTCTGGAGGCGGTGTGGCCTCTCCAATAAGGGCCAGGGGCAGAAATGTATGTATATATATATATTATATATATATATATATATATATATATATATATATATATAATTATATATATATTATATATATATATATATATATATATATATATATATATACTATATATTATAATAATATATATATATATATATATATATATATATATATATATATATAATATATATATATATATATATTATATATATATATATATATATATATATATATATATATATATATATATATATATATATATATATGCCTTTACTTTGTTTAGGATATTGACAAGCCTTGAGGTTGTGTGGGTTTTGCATGTTGCATGAGTAGGCCCTATATGTTTAATGTATATTTACTTAAGTTTGACTGGGACAGTCTCAATAGACCCTGTAGCCTCTTACTGTCTTTGTATTTTCTATATTCCTATGATATATCAGGCATTGGATTCTAGATTTCCAAAAATTTAAAGATGATAATGATTCCGCCAATTTTTGAGATGCGAGTGCATAAGTGTGGATATTTGAAAAAAGCTTTAAGATTTGACTTAAAACCTATAAATTACAACTGCAGGTTTAGAAATAGTTTACATATAAAATTATACTGTATATAAAATGTCAAGCATCCTTGTGCTATACAGTATACATTTACCATACAATATAAAGTATGGTAGTAATTTGATTCAACTGTTTATTTTAATCTTATTATGCTTTTTTCAGTTATTTTTATTTACATTATATAAATAAACCTTTAAAATGTAATTATAATATTAAAAAGTAACCTTTAATGAGCTTAATAGGCTCAACATATCTAGTCGTATTATTCTTTCCTCATTATTACTGGGAAAGATGAGACATTTGGTTGCCATGTAAATAATGTACACACTGTACATTTATATTAAGATTGTCTGTGATTATGATTGTCTTCAAAAATGAATTGCGCTGGAGTTTAAACGGTATTTTGGAAGTGAATATAATATTGTACTTAAATTAGAGAATTCTTTTTGCCACAAGCCCAAAGAAGTTACGAAACCCCCATCATGAGCTCACAATCAACCAAAGTTTTTCTTGTTACAGCCAATATAGCCTCCTGCTTTGATAATGTAAGTATGATATTAAATTTATTATTGTACTTTAGATTTATAAGCTATGATTATTAGTAATGTTACAGTATCTGTCTTCTGCCATTTCCAAAAGTTCTCACTCTGGCTGAATCTTGAGAAAAGATCTGACCTCCAGCCTGCTGGATTTTTCTTTAAAATTTTTTGAAATTTTTCCTTTAAATAAATTTTTGAATATTTTTAATTCAAACAGAATAATCCCTTTATTATTATGTAATAATATATATATATATATATATATATATATATATATATATATTATATATATATATATATATATATATAATATAATATACGGTAATAGGGGCAACTTTGCCACCTTTTTTTTTTCCGCATAATCATGAAAAAAAATTATTAATTTTTTACATATTTGGCTTAAAATACAGATCTGCATTTGTACTTCACTTACCTAAAAGCATTCTTCAGTATGTTTTTTCTTTTTTTTTATATGGTCAAATTTGAGGGTGGCAAAGTTAGACCACAGGTCGGGGTTACTTTGCCACGTTTATTTCATATGTAAATTTTCAATAGGTTAAATTTTTTAGATAAAGGACTTTATATTGTGGGGCAGCTCTTGCCATGAGTCTTTCAAAGATTTTCAAGTAAATTATTTCAACAATTTGAACATAAATATATTTTTTCTCCTTTTTGTGAAAATTTCGGGGGCAACTTTGCCACTGGTATTTTTTTCCCATTTTTTTCAAGGTTTTTTTATAAACATTAAAGTAAGGGACTTTGTTCCCAAAGTATTTTTGAAAACTTATATATTTTCCTTTTAAACAAATAAAAATTTCTTAAAACTAATATTTTCCTTTTTTTTCTTTTTTTTTTTCATTAAAATATTTTTTTCCTAATTTTTCTATAAGATATTAAGAATTAATCTAAAACTGAAACTTGGGAAAGAAGGAAACACCCATTCTTCATATTCATTTAAAATTGATATTAATCTTATTTTTGGCAAATTATATTTGCCAAACCCAATGGCTCAAGTTGAATGAACTTCAAAAATTTTTCCTTTTTGGTACTCATAGGTTTCAAGAACTGGACCTGGTATGCCAGGTCTTTGTGTGTTTTTACCTTTCTTGTCTTGGATTATGTCTATGAAAGGAACAGTAGTTTCACTGTTTTCCTTTGGTACATTGATGATATCAAACTCTCCCACCCTAAATGTTGCGATCTCGTACATGGCGAATGTACAGGAATAAGGGGACCCCCTGGGGTGCAGCCCCCAGGTTAAAACGCCAGACATGAAAAGTATCCAGGAAGGTAGCTCACACCAGGGAGGGCCTGGAAAATGCCTCAGGAAAGACGCTGAGGGGGTCATGGAACCCAGTTCTAGCATTGATCCACTTCTGAGTGATGAAGAAGGGGTATAGAAAAAGAGGGGTAGGGAGAACAAAGGGGGTAGGGGGAAAACGGTCATGAAAGAACAGTAGCATATGGTTAGGCTTTAAAATACACTCACACACATACATGGCGATTGTACATGTATTGGGCCCCCTAGGGGCCAGGCCCCAGAACAAAACAGCAGACATGAAAAGTAGCCCCCGCCGGGTAGGGCCTGGAAAAACACCCAAGGAAAGAGAGAGGGGTTCCTGGAACCCCCCGTTCAAGCATCCCTCTACTTTTTTTTTTTTTATATCAATTCTTTTATTTAAATAAACTCAAAAATACCAAAAAAGACGTGGGGGTTACTTTACCACCCTATGGCAAAGTTACCCCAAAAATGTCACTAATTTTTAAATTCTTTCAATTTTCTTGATATGTTTATTTCACAGTCATTTCCCGCTTCTGTAAGATGTGTACTAAGTACCTTAAACCAAACACACAATGCAAACATAATTTTTGAACTAACCAGTTTTTTGGGGGGTGGGCAGTTGGTGACCCTTAAATTTTGGGGTTTTTAAAATATTTAGGCCTAATATTTAAAAAATATAAAAACATTAATATTTACAAGGTTTATTTAAATTTTTTTGTTCATTTATTCTTATTGATTTATTTGAATGATATGAAATTCCTACTATTTAAAAGAATTTTTTTTTTTTGAGAAAATTAGTTAGGTAAAATGGTGGCAAAGTTACCCCAGTGGCAAAGTTCCCCTGTTTAACGGTATATATATATATATAATATATATATAGTATATATTATATATATATATATATATATATAATATATATATATATATATAATATATATATATATATATATATATATATATATATATATATATATATATATATATATATATAGCTTTAATTTTCAAAATGTGTTTTAGAATATATCAAGGGTCCCCCCAACCTTTCTTATACCATGTGGGTCATTTCGTGTCAATTCAACAAAAAAATTATTCTCTCACCCACCCTCTCAGATTTTGATGGAAGTTGACTTATTTGCTCTCCTTACAGAGATAAGTAGCAGAGCAAGTGGTAAGCACTTGCTATACCTCTTTGATTTTCATTTTAAGGCTTTCAAAGTTTGAAAGTTTTGACATTGGTTTAACGATTAGATGCCACAAAAAGAGACTTGCTAACCTTCCAAAAATAATTTATAATTCTTTATTTATCATCAATTTTTGGGAAATTTTGAGTTTTATAAATAAAATAAAGGAATTTCTAAAAAAAAAAAAAATAAAAAATTGCCCAAAGTGAAACTACCAAGTCTGTAAAAAATATTTTATTTCCATCTTTGTAGTTTTTTTTAGGAAAAAATACATGGTGTAGAGTTACATTGAATATCACACAAAGGGAAAAGGATAATAACAAAAACTTTTTTTTCAAAATAATCTCCAATACATGGGCTATCACATCAAGAAATAAAATTGATGGGGTTTTCATTCCTTTGTTGTTGTTTTTCTGTTAAATATACGAATTTCATGCAATTTTTTATGAGTAAAATTTTAAAGGCATAGAAATTTAAAGGGGTTTGGTGAAACTAAAATTTTTAAGTGATTATAAAGCAAATAGGCCCTATATTAAAACAAATATAAGAACAATATGAACAACTTCTTAAGTAACTTCAATCAAAATTGTATAAATACGAAATTGCATTTTCTCGAGACTGGAATTTTTAGCTATATAGGCCTAGGTTGATAGTTACTGAAGAATAACTAAACATATTTTTATCCCTAGGAAATATTCTATTTTAATCTAAATTCTAAGAATTTTTTTAAATGCTGACACAAAAGATTAAATATTTTTTAACATTACATTTAGTAAAAAAAATAATAACATTGTCTGAAAACTTGAACCAAAATTTCATTCCAATATTTGTAAATTCAAAAGAAATTTAATGGGGTAACATTTTTTTCTGAACTGAACTCATACACTCCTCTGAGAATCAGTAGGTTCTTCTAGTTGATGTGTGAGGAGGCTCAGTATAATGAGGAATAGGCACTGGGCAAATGTCCTCTCGTTTTGGCCAATGAAATGATGGTGATGGCCCTGCAGG